>JAYJMB010043022.1:0-31751 GCA_036873735.1 Pouteria campechiana
CCTCTTGAAAAACCTTTCTCAATGAGAAATTTGCTTAACCTTTCATACCAAGCTCTAGGAGCCTATTTTAAACCATAAAGGGCATTCTTAAGTTTGAATACATGATTAGGGTTATGAGGATCTTCAAACCCAGGTGGTTGTTCTACATAAAACTCTTCATTAATAAAGTCATTTAAGAATGCACTTTTTACATCCATCTGATATAACTTGAAGTTCATATAAGATGCAAATGTAAAAAGCATTCTAATGGCTTCATTGCTTGCAACAGGGGCATATGACTCTTCAAAATCAATACCTTCCTCCTAATAGTACCCTTTTCCTATTAATCTTGCTTTATTTCTTATTACAATTCCAGATTCGTCTAATTTGATCATAACAACTCATTTAGTTCCTATGGCAGATTGATCACTTGGTCTTGGAATAATAGCCCACAAATTATTTCTTTTGAATTGGTCTAATTCTTCTTGCATGGCTAAAATCCAATTTTCATCTTCTAAAGCCTGTTCTATGCAGGTTTGTTTTAATTGAGAAAAAAAAGCAAAATTATCGCATATTTGGTGATAAGAAGATCTAGTTCTAACTTTATCATATACATCACCACTTATCTGACTTTCAAGGTGATCATGCATGAACATCCAATCTTTAGAAAAAGTATTTTTACCTTCATTATTTACCTCACTGATGGATGGTCCATCATCTGTTTCTTCTTCATCTAACTGTATTTCTAATTGGGGATGTTTTCTTTATTTATTATGTATTTTCATTTTCTCCACTGATGTTGTTAGTTCTCTTGTATCATCATCAAAATCACTTATCCTCCTAGAGGAATTAGTATTTTCATCAAATTTTACATGAATAACTTCCTCTATAATCTTATTTTTCCGGTTGTAGACTCAAAATGCCTTACTAATAATGGAATAACCAAGGAAAATGCTTTCATCAGATTTGTTTTCAAATTTACCATGGTTTTCTTTGCCATGGTTAAGAATAAAGCACTTACAAACAAAAGTATGAAAATATGAAATATTTGGTGTTTTGCCATAGTATAATTCAAATGGAGTTTTGTTGAGTATGGATCTAGCAAAGAATCTGTTAATAATATAACATGCCGTGTTCATTACTTCAGCCCAAAAATACTGTGGATGGATGTATTCACTCAACATTATCCTTGGCATTTCTTGCAAAGATTTATTTTTCCTTTTAGCTACTCCATTTGGTTGGGATGTTCTTGGTACAAAGAAAGTTTGAAGAATTCCATTATTTTCACAAAAATCAGTGAATCTATGACTTTCAAACTCTCCAAAATGATCACTTCTTAAGGCAACTATATGAGAGCTTTGTTCATTCTATACATGTTTGGAAAATATCTCAAAGAATGAAAATGCTTCATCTTTGGATGTTAGAAACATTACCCTGGTAAATCTACTAAAGTCATCTACAATGACATATGCATAATGTTTCCCTCTAGGGCTTCTTATTTTTGTTGGTCCAACTGAATCCGTATGTAGCAACTGAAGGGGTCTGGTGGTATATACTTCTTTGTTTGATTTGAATGATTCTTTTACTTGCTTACCTTTCATGCAAGCATCATACAACTTATTATCAAATTTGACTTTTGGTAAGCCAACAACTAGATCTTTACTATATAATCTTTCAATCAGATTTTTGTTGGCATGCCCTAGCCTTCTATGCCACAACATGGGTTTATTATTATTTACAATAAGACATTTGACTTGGATATCATTTAAATCCACAAATATATATTTTTATGTCTTTTCCAAGTATTAGAACCGAATTTGAACAATCTAATATTGAACAAGTATGAGATTCAAATGCAAATTTGTAATCGTTATCTTTTAATCCATCTACTAATAAAATATTTGAAATTGTAATAGATGAAGGTTGGCCAATTTTACCAATTCCAACCACTCTACCTTTTCCATTATCACCAAAGGTGACTATTCCTCCATTTTTAGCTTTTAGTTCTATGAACAGCTCCCTTTTTGCTATCATGTGTCTTGTACAACCACTAGGAATGTAGCACTTGCTATTCTCTATGGCTTTCAAACACACCTGCAGTAATAAAATTAAGCTATAACTTTTGGTACCCATTTAGGAATGGGTCTAGGTGGGTTAGTAGTAGAATATTTTTGCACCCATTGTTTTCTAGATGCTACTAATCTGTTTTCTGGATAAATTATAGCATTTACAACTTTAGC
Organism: Pouteria campechiana; assembly: GCA_036873735.1. NCBI lineage: Eukaryota > Viridiplantae > Streptophyta > Magnoliopsida > Ericales > Sapotaceae > Pouteria > Pouteria campechiana. Next base: position 2,220 of record JAYJMB010043022.1, read on the forward strand.
AACTATTTTAGGAATCCAAATCATATTTTGTTTGGGTTCTTATTTTTTTTTTGATTTTTCTTTCTTCCTATATCTTTCTTTGTATTAAGTTTAAATAAGGTAATAGTTAAGGTTCTTCTAAGAGCATGATTTTCTTCTTTGATTTGCTCAAGTTCTATATTTATATTTTGATCAAATTTGAGCAATGTATTCTTTTGTCTTAATTTGGAGCATTCATTAATTATTCTTTCAACTTCCCCTTTAGTTTCCTAATGTTTAGCTTTTAATGTTTTGAAATCTGAATACAGTTCATCTAGTAATTCTTCAAGATCAGAAATTTCAGGTTTCGAAGACTTAAAGAGAATAAGTAATCAATGAGAATAAGAGATTTAAACTCCTTGATTGAGAAGCAGTTTAGAATTTGAAAGCTTTGACAGAGTTGTTGCCTTTGGAGTTGAACTTTGAAGGAAGATTTTGAATGCCCAAAACTTTTTGTATTTTTCTTTCTTTCAGTATTGCATCTAAATACATCTTTAATAGGCTGAGAGAATTTTTCCATTGTTGATATTGCAGACTTTTAAACATGCAAAAATGTCTTTCTTCACCTTACATGTTGTCTGATGTCTAACTTTGTAATAGTCTGGTATTGGTCTGGTACTTTATCCCTAAATTTTCTTCTCTTAACATTCACATGAGTCTTAGATGCTCTGAAGCAGCTTCTTTGGTTCCCCGAAGTGGCGAGTGAACAGTCAATGTGTTAGAGAAATGATTTCGAATGCATTGAAGAACTAACTTTACTTTTTCTAAAGTGGCAAAAGTCCTTTTTACTTCTAATAGTTCTTTGAAGAGAGGAGTTTAGATTCTCCAAACCTTTGATGCTTTAGAAAGAGTGAATCTAAAATAAGGTGTGACAACTCTTAAATTTTCTTGCAAACTCCAAAGTATGTTCATTGACTCTAAAGCATATCTTGTTGATTCCGAAGTGTGTCCGGTTAACTCTGAAGCCTATCTTCATGACTCTAAAGCGTGTTTGATTAACTCCAAAGTGTGTTTGATTAACTCGGAAGGATGTTTGATTAACTCTGAAGTGTGTCTGATTAACTCCGAAGTATGTTTGAAGACTCTGAAGCATGTTTTGTTGACTCTGAAAGTGTTTTAAAGACTCCAAAGTATATTTTATGATTCTTAAGTATATCATGACGACTCGAAGGCTTCCTATTGATTTTGAAGCATACTATGATGATTCTGAAGGCTTCTCTATTGACTACAAAGCATACGATGATGACTCTGAAGGCTTTTCTGTTGACTCTGAAGCATACCATGATGACTCCGAAAGCTTTTCTATTGACTCCAAAACATGTTATAATGACTCCGAAGCTTTTCTGTTGACTCTAAAGCGTGTCTTGGCTGACTCTAAAGTGTGACTTTGTGCTCTAAAGGGATGAACTTTGACTCCAAATTGTCCTTGAAGACTTTAAGATTTCTATTTTTATTTTAATATATGTAATTTATAAACTTATTTTTCATGAGGATCTACTTGGTTTCTTTCTTTGATCATTATGAAGATTATTATCAAGTTAAGTATGGGATAATATTTCTGCAATATGCTTGAGAATAAATTATTAGTACCTTAATGTTTCACTCATGTCTTTGCTCATCATTAAAACATACTTGGTTAAGCATGTTGATCATCAAAATCAAGCTATTTAAAATAGTGTGTTCAACAAAAAAGGCTTCATATTCCTACACTAGAAGAATTATTTTAGTTTCTTTTGCTTGATTTGTACCTTCATGTGCTACCTTAACTTTATCCCAGATTTTCATAGTTGAATCACATGCAGAAATCTTTTGAAACTGAAAAGAAGTTATTGCATAGTAGAGGCAGGTATTTGCCTTAGCATCACATTCTACTACTTGAATATCTTCTAAAGTGTATTTGTCTTTAGTGTTAGTGACATTCATTCCATTTTTTTACTAAAAGCCATAACTGGTAATTAGTGGTGGTCAAGAAATTTTTCATTCTCATTTTCTAATACCCATAATTGGTTCCATCAAATAAATGGGGTCTAGAAGTGTATTGTCCTTCAATAGATGTATTATAGAACATATTGGCCATTTGAATCTTTTCACAAGTTAATACATTGGTAATCAAAATTTAACTAGTGAAGCCTGTTCTGATACCAGTTGTTGTCCCTTACACAATCGTAGCTCAAGAGGGGGGGTGAATTGATCATTTCAAAATTTTAGCCAAAAATAAAAGATCAAAGTGTTGAATAAGTAAATAGAATAGATTGTACAGCACGCAACACAAGATTTTTATAGTGGTTCGGCCCTTCCTTCATTCCTACTCTACTTCTCTAAGTCAGTTTCCTTTATTGATCTCAAGTTCCACTAACACCTTGATTAGCTTGATGAAATACACGTTGGTTTTCCTACAAGCTCACCAACCAACTTACTAGTTTTCCAAGCCAACCAGAAACTTTTAAAACTTGTTGGTTTTCAAAGCTCACCAACAAACTTTTATGCTTTTAGCAAGTTTCCTACTTGCTTATCTCAATGTATAAAAACCAAGTACTTTTCTTGTGTTATCAAATACTAAAAAGAAGTGTAAAGATTAATACCTCTTACTTAGGTAGACTTGTACATAAATTTAAAAACTTTAAGTGAATAAGTAAGCAATAAAAATAAGAGATTCAAATTCCTTGATTGAGAAGCAGTCTAGCCTTTGAAAGCTCTGACAGAGTTGTTGCCATTGAAGTTAAACTTTGAAGGAAGATTTTGAATGCTCAAAACTTTAACTTTTTGTATTTTTAGTATATTTTCTTTATTTCTGAATGCCTCTTTTATAGGCTGAGAAATATTTTTGTTGCTGACTTTCGTAGACTTTCAAATGTTCACAAAATATTTTCTTCATCTTATATTTTGTCTTATTTTTGACTTTGAAACAATTTAGTATTGGTCTATCACTTTGTTGCTGACTTTTCTTCACTTAACATTCACATGAGTATCAGATTCTCCAGAGCAACTTCTTCAGTTCCTCCGAAGTGGTGAGTGAATAGTCAATGTGTTAGAGAAATGATTTCGGATGAGCTAAAGAATTGACTTTAGTTTCTCCGAAGTGACGAAAGACCTTTTTACTTGCGACAGTTCTTTAAAGAGTAGAGTTCGGATTCTCCAAACCTTTGATGCTTCAGAAAGGGTGACTCCGAAGTAAGGTTTAACGACTCTGAAGTAAGGTTTGACAACTCCAAAGTTTGCTTGCTAACTCTGAAGTATAGTCATTGATTCCAAAACATATCTTGATGATTCAGAAGCATGTTTGGTTAACTTTGAAGTATATTCACTAATTCCAAAACATATCTTGATGATTTTGAAGCATGTTTGGTTAACTTTGAAGTATATCTTCATGACTCTGAAGCATACTTGGTCAACTTTGAAGTATCCTTGAAGACTCCGAAGCATGTCTTGTTGACTCTGAAAGTGTCTTAAAGATTTTGAAGTATTCTTGATGATTCTTAAGTATATCATGATGACTTCGAAGGCTTTCCTATTGATTCCAAAGCATACCATGATGACTCCAAAGGATTTCCTTAAAGACTTTAAACTTTTTATTTTTTTGTGTTAAGTATATATGTAATTTATATACTTAATTCTCATAAGCATTTACTTGGTATTTTCCTCTGATCATCATAAAGATTATTCTCAAGTTATGTTTGGAAACATTTCTGTAAAATGCTTGAGAATGAATTGTTAGTATCTTATTATTTTACTCATGTCTTTGCTCATTATCAAAACATACTTGGTTAAGAATGTTCATCATCAAAATCAAGCTATTTAAGATAGTATGTTCAACACTCAAGAGGCTATTGAATATTTTTCTTGATTTTTCTCATCTAATGATGTTGCATTTATAACTACTTTGAATTCCTACCATTGGTGGTAGGTGAGCTCCATTAATGGTAGACGACCATCCTAATTAGCACATTTGAATTCTCTGACTTGTGCTTAATCCTTGTCTACTGGAATGCCTACAACGTTAACCTTCAAGAAGATGATTTCTTGATTCTTAATAAGTATCGATTGAAGAGTTGCTGCAATGGTGGATTCTTTCATCAATATGGAAAGGCCGTCATTAATGCTGGATGAAGATCAATGATTTAGTTTATCCATTGCTCATCTACACTTATGACAGACAAAGTAGAAAAATCATGGAGGTATAGACAAATCATCATTCCATCACTTCATTCATTGGGTTGTTTATTGTAAGTAACAGACAAATAGTGGAAGCGTAGACAAATTATCTTTCTAGAATTTTGTCTGTTGGATTGTTTATTGAATTGTTGAGATGCAGAAGAACTATCTTTTCAGTACTTTATTTGGTAGATTATCTGTTGCAAGTAGCAAATGAACTATAGGAGCGCAGATGAATTGTCTCTTCAACATTTCATTTATTGAGTTGTCTATTGTAAGTAATAGATAAATTATTGAGGTCTAGATGAATTATCCTTTTGTTTGATGGATTGTCTATTGCAGGTAGTAGACAAATTTAGAGTTACAGATAGATTCCATTGCTCCGTCAAATAAACTCCACTACTCTGCTAAACAAACTTCACTTCTTAACCTTTGTCTATTTTTAATAGATGATCATTGGCTTGGGAAGTTGCTCGACTATTGCTCACTTGTGATAGTTGTATGCATGCTATTTTGCATGCATCAAATATAATCTTCACTTTACTAGATGAATGGAAACCTAGTTGATTCCTTTGTCTATAGTGGCACTTCATCTTTTGCTCATGCACTAGCTCAAGTTTTTTCATTCAGACATATTGACACCTTGGGATATCTTCTCTATGTTCATTTGTGCATGAGGTCTATAACTTGTTTTTGCATGTTAAATACTTGGTAATCACCATTATTCTTTAATCAAGTTTTGTTTGTCATTAAAATCATGCATTTATACTAACATTCTCCCTATTTTTGATGATTACAAAACTTGATTAAAAATTATCTCATAAAAATATTTTGTAAAGTGTAATCATTCCTCAAGTTGCCATTTTCTGTTATTTCCCTTGACTAGTTTTATATGTATTCTCCCCCTGATTATTTCAAGTCTATGCATTTTTGCATTCCCCTTTGAGATAATTTGTGAATTCTTTCTCCCCATTTTTTTCATAATTAAAAAAATAGTCCACTCCTAGTAAGTATTGGCCAAACAGAAAGAAGTAAACAAACAAATATGTTATTTCATTTCATTTCAATACAAGCAAAGTTATAAAGTAGGTTGGCCTAGATACAAACATTCTAGGACTGGGAAGATGGAGCAAGAGATTGTGGTGAATCCTGAAGGAGGGGCCTCCACATAGTGGGGGGATGTGCATACAAAACTTGGAGAGGTTTCTTCAAGTGTAAGAAACTAAGGGTTTGGATGGTGGATGGGAAGATGAGGGTTTGTAGATGGATGTTATACTTGTTACTTTCATTCCCATCCTCTTCAAACACCCAAGAAGATGGTAATATGTGAATCAAGGCTATTTGGTAATGATGAGATTGAAGGATAATGTTTACAAAGCCAGAGTTTGAAGAGAAATGCTTCTGATAGAATAGATGAAAGATAGGTGTAAATAGAAGTATTATCATCCCACCAAGAGGGCAACTGAAGAAGCAATGGTGGATTCTCAGTCCCCATAACGCACTTGTTTTTCTACTATGCTTGCTTCCAAAGTGTTCTTCTCTAAGTAGCTTCATCGGTGTAGTGAAAAGAAGGGTTGCTAGCCAGGGGTTAAAATAGACCGAATGTGGAGGCTATATGAGGTAGTTGATATGATATTTTAAGAAAGAGAGAATAACTCATGCCAAAACTAGAGTTCGATGTGATAATAATAGTTTTCAATTGATTCTGGCAAGAAAATGAGGTGTACGCGACCTCAAAAACTATGATCCAGATAAAGTGGGAATACAACAGTTTATGGAGGTGGCTTACTTCGTCTAAGACAAAGTCTAGTCTTATGAAAGAATATAAACAAAATTATAACTTTAGGCATAGAAACATTAAAGATTTCATTCTTGGATGATCACATTAGTCATGCCTAATTCTTCTTTAATGTTGCAGAAGGTATCTAAGGGTAGTGGCTTAGCAAAGGTGTCAATAAGTTGAGCATTTGTAGGCACATATTCTAGGCATATATCATATTTTTCTATGTGATCTCGAATAAAGTGTCACCTAATTTCTATATGCTTGGTTCTTGAATATAGAATAGGGTTTTTTGTCAAGCATATGGCACTAGTATTGTCATATTTGATTGGTATGTCTTTATAGCTTAGTCCATAATCTAGAAGTTGTTGTTTTATCCACAACAAATAAGCGCAACAACTTCCAGCTTGTATATATTTGGCTTTTGCGGTAGAGAGGGCAACACTAGTTTATTTTCCAGAGAACATGATACTAGACTATTTCCTAGGAATTGACAGGTTTCACTAGTACGTCTTCTATCAACTTTGTATTCTTTAAGCTAGCATATTTATGAATTACATTATGAATATGAGAACTGACTTCTTTGAAAGTTTCAAATGTTCATATTCTAGATCAATCATTTTCATTTTAATGAATTAGTTATGACTTTCAAATTAGTTAGAGCATAATTAACCATTCTTATATTATCCAGTGATGCACAGTGTTTTAAAGTTTAAAATTAATTGTATGCCTCTTTGGCATGCTTATCCTCAAAATATGTTAGTTAAACTTTTAAGAATTTATTCATACAAATGAAACTATATTGTAAGCAAATGAATAAATGTTCTAACTGTAGATTATGATAGTATTATAAAATGATTTAAGTTTAAATATCATTCTTGCACTTACCTTACTTCTTTGTTCCTTTGACTCAATTGAATATATTCTTTTTCATTCAGTGTCAAGAAGCCATTTCTTCTTTGGTGGAGCTAGATAATTCTTTTTTCCTTCATCTTCTTTCTTTACCCTATAGCTACTTGATGTGAAGGGATTATTTTTGCTTTTGAAGAAGAGACTCTTCTTCTTCTTCTTATTCTTCTTCTCTTTTACTATTGTCCTCCTTTTTATTTTTCTTCCTTCCCTCTCAACCTTCTCATTTGTTTATTTTTCTTCTTTACCATCTCCTTCCTCTTTAGGTTTCTCCCCTTTAACCTAGGACGATTCCTCAATTGCTATAGCCTTTTGTTCTTTAATTTGAGTTTGAAGCTTTGTAGTTTCTTCTTCTTTATTCCTCTTTTCTTTGTTGGATTGCTCCCCCCCAACCTATGAGAATTCTTATATTTCAAGGGATTGTTCCCCTTTTTCTTCTTTTCTTTACTTTGTCTTCTATACTTAAGTTAATCTCAATAATAACATTAGTCTTGTTTGAGTGCAAATTAACTTGCCCCTCAAAAATTTCTTATAACTTGTCCAATATTTCTCTTGCTTTTTTACAGGTTAAGACACACTTGCATGCGGTGGAGCAGAGAGCATGAAGTTAGGCATTCTTAGCCTTGATATTCTCTTGCCAAGCTCTCTCTTCATCCTTACCTTTGCCAATAAAAGTAATCTTCCAAAGCATAAGGTCATTGGCCATAAGATATATTTCCAACCTTTTCTTCTAGTGTGCATAATTCGATCCATCAAAATGTGGAAGGTGTGAGGTGGAAAGTCCTTCACTGAATATAGAGGATGATAATATTGGGTTAGCCAAATGAATCACTATAATTATTTGTGTAGCCCGCTCTGATACCACTTGTTGGTTTTCATTGATGGTTGGATTAACCCAAGAGGGGAGGAATGAATTGGGTTGATAAAAATTTTGTAGCTTAAGCCCTGCATAATCAAATTCCCTCTTTTTAATGCTAGTGTGTAGATAATAATGAAATAAATAATAAAATAATGGAAAGTTGGTGATTAAAGCAATCACACTCAACCACATGATGTATAGTGGTTTGGGCAACCGTCCCTACTCTATTCTTCGAAGAGCACTCTCCTCTAGTGCCTTGGGTTCCACTATGTCTTATAATGGAAGTACAAATAGTGCACTAGCACGCTTCTAAATTTCATCTCTATGGGGCATAGGCTTAGTGCCACTACATGCTTCTAGATTTAGGCTCTAGGGGGCGTATACACTTAGTGCACCTAGCACTGTTCTTGATTCCAGCTTAAAGGGGCATTAACTTTTAGTACCTTTGCACTCTTCTAGATTCCAGCTCTAGGTGGCATATACAAATTGAGAATCTATTTGTGAGACAAACTCCAACAAGAAAATTTGTCCTTCTTGAGCTTGGTCTCCTTTACCAACTCAAGGGATTACACAAATAAAAAGAAAAAGAAAATATTTACACTTTAAATCGTACTTCTTAGTGAGCACCAAGGAAGACTTGAATTATTGCTTTTGATGTTGTAAATGTTCTTCCCTTTTGTGTATTTAAAGAAGTAGGTGTAGATCGATATTGGAAGATTTGAGCTCTAGAAATGGGTATGTGAAGGTTAATGCTCTTGGCCTAGGGTTGCAAAGATTTGTGGAAGATTAATGCTCAAAGAATAACTTCTTCAACCCTTGAAATGCCCAAACACTTTTCCTTAAATAGATCTTCAAAAGTCTTGACCATTGGAAGAAGTTAGGGTAGAGAAAAGTGGCTTGCAATGTTTGAATTTTTGATTGTTAAAACAACAAGTTCTTCTAAAAGTTACTGTAGCACTCATGAAGATAGTGCTCCATCCGAAGTTAAATTTTGGACTGTATAAAGGTCTGGCTATCTATCTAAAATTACTATGGCAGTTATAGTAGCAAATAATTATAGCACTCGTGCAGACAATGCTCCATCCAAAGTTAAATTTTAGACTGTATGAAGGTCGGGCTGTCTGTCCAGAATTACTGTAGCTGTTACTATAGCAAATCACTATAGCACTTGTAAAGAGAACATTTCATCCAAAGTTAAATTTTGGAATGTATAAAGGTTGGGTCGTCTGTCCAAAATTACTGTAGTTATTACTATAGTAGATCACAGTCATACTTGTAAAGACAATGTTCCATTCGAAGTAAAATTTAGGATAGTATGAAATTGACAGGCAGTAGGCACAGGTGGTATGAGTTTGCCAGGTGATATACAGTCCTGCACTTAGAAATTTCTACACATTGCCACTTTGTTAGTTTGATATTTTTTATCATATTTTTCATTGGAAAATCAAGCATGATTATCCACATAAGATTTGCGTAATTTATGAAGCATGGTATATACTTTAAATCAACTTTATATATTTTTAAAATGAAACACATTCAAGCATAGCTTCTTTTCCATATAAAATGATATCTCTATGAAGCACATATTTTCATTCATGTAATTGTATATATTTGATCCAATACATCACATAATGATAAACTAAGTTAATGCACTATAGATCATGATGATGTAACACTTGGGGTGTTAAATTTTTGGTTTTAGTATTAATAAGACTGGAAATGAATTGAAATGTAAGTTATATTTTAAGAGGCTATGTAGTTGGACATGTTTAAATTTATAGGAGGGCAAATTTTGCATATTTTGATGATGTATGAAAAGGAGACTAAATATGATTTTAATGGTAGAAAAATATGGAAAATATTATGGCATAATTATATGGGGGAAATAGGAGAAAAAGGGGGATAAAAACTCAAAGATAAAAAGGGGCTAGTAGAATTGGTGTCGTGTTGCTGAATCAGATGAGAGCAAGGTCGGGGGCAGATGGGTGGGCGTCACATTGCCGAATTCTAGCACCAGTGGTATAAGAACAGATGGGTAGATTTTCTAACCATTTTGTTTTGATTTCCTTCCCTTTCTATTTTTCCTTCATCCCCATTCCCAAACCCTTGTTCCTAAACCCGTTTGACTTGATTTTTTTAGAGAAAATTCTAGTTTAAGAGTGTAATCCTTCATCTATGCCACAAAATGTGATTTTCAACCCATTTGAGTGGAGTATAAAGAAGGAAATCCCATTTTGCTACAACTCATGGAGGATTTTGAGGATTTGACATTGAATCCTTGTGCGAGAGAGGAAGTCATTCATGAATGGCAAGGTAAAACCCTTTTTCCCATCCAATTTTGTGATTTTCACATTCTAGGGTTTCAAACCCAATTCATGAATAGTAAAGTTTGGGGTTATGGGGGAAAATGATGGGTATTGGTTGTTAAAATCATAGGGGAAATGAGTAATTCATTCTTAATAAAGCTTTGGAGCTTGTTTAAGCATGAAAATTCATGATTTTGGCTTGTTAGGGTTTGGTGAATAGTTATTTTGAGGGACATGTTGAATAGGCAATTATGGGGGAAATGCTTACATGAAGCTTGGTAGTGTTTTTGAAGTGATGTTGACATAAGAAATTTGAATTTAGACCATGACCTAAGAAGGGTTAAAAAGGGACTTTTGTGTATAACGTATTTAAGTAGTAATTGTGTGAATTAAAAGCATATTTGATTTATTTTTATGATTAATGACATATTAATTGAGTTGTATGAAGAGTGTATATGGTTACAAGTGAAATTCCCTTGATATACTAACCAAAATGTTATAATTAATATGAAACATGTGAATTATTTGATGAAATGCTTAAATGAAAAGTAAATCATGTCTAACAAGGTATGGGTGTAAACCTAGCATCCTAGTAGATTGGGATGAAAGTTAGTGTGCCTAAGATGTAATTAACTACTAAAAAAGGGTGATTGATTATTTGATATGCATTAGCGGAAATGTCTTATAATGATGGGAATGTAAGATGTAAGAATTATGTCTTAGCATGAAGCAAGGTGTAGATAGACAGATGATTCCATTGAAACCCTTGTGTGGCCATTGAAAATTATATTGAGTGACATAAATGAATGAAGAATTGATAATCTCATTTAAATGGAAATATGTCAAAGGAGAAATTGTTTGGCTTGATGAACATTAGTGAAATTGCCTTGTAAATGAATTAGATTGTTGCTCTATACAGGATCATCTGAGAAGGTGAGAAGGATGAAAAGTCATAGAGCTTGAGGAGTCAAAAGAACTTGAAGACTCTTGAGGTAAGTTTTTGCTTGTTTATTGTATGTTTAGATTAGATAATGAAGGTCCCATTTGTTATTATGTTCTTATATGATATATTTGATTATAAAATGAATCCTTTCTATATGGAAGAAATATATATATATATATAACCAATTGGATCATGTAAAGTATGTTGGTTAGGGATAACTAATATCCCATTGTTGTATAGTTGATAACCACTTGGATTTGTAAATGTATGACTTGTTGAGGGATAGCGAATATCCCTTGGTTCTCCTTGTTGTTGTGACACATGCACGTGTTAATTATGGGGATAGTAAGTATCCCAGAAATGGTGGATGTTAGTTAATTGTGTTGAGAATTTTAATGATGATTTGTAATGCTAATTATGTGTGAATGAAGTTATATTGGTATGAATAAATACAAATGACTGAGATTGAGTTGATAGTGTGAATGAGAATCTTATGAGTTTTAATTATGATTATATTGTCAAGAAATTGTATTTCAGTCTTAAACATGTTATTTTGATTAGTTTTTACTTTTGAATCATGCCTACTGACCGAGTTCATGTGGACTCATGCCTTTTTAATTAAAATTTTAGTGGATAGGTTAGGCAAGGGAGCTATGGAACATGTTAATGGATTTTGTCATTTTTATTGTATTTGATAGAATCTTGGAAATTGTATTAAGTCATAATTGTAATAACTTAATTTGAGATGTATTTTGTATGTCAAAGAGAATGACCTATCATAATAGTAGAAAATGATATTTTGATTTTTATATGATTAGGTTAGGTTATTGCCATCATGACATGATGCAAGTTCTGGGCTATAGGTAAGTGGAAGGGTTTAGTGATTTTAAATTTAAATGTTATTATTGATGATTTTGATTTATATTAGAAATTGTTGATATGGATATTAAGAATGTATTTGATGATTGTATATTAGGTTTAAATGCACATAATTCAGGGCAGACTTTGCCAAATTTTGGCAGAATTATTCACTTAAAAATAGAGAATAATAGGGTTATGGCAAGGCTTCCCTTAAGAAGAAGGGAAATGGTCGCGTCCCGCATAGTCCCCAATAGGGAATAATCTATTGGATGACCAAAACGCATAGGGTGGGGTTGTGGGGCGTTACAAATGGTATCAGAGCCTAATAACTTATCTGTGTATTAAGTTTAAATGTAGAGATAAGCGCAAAACCATGATGGCAATGGTTGTTGAAAGTAACAAGAAATGACATGCCAATACAAATTGATGAATTTATGAGAAATATGGAAGAACATTAGAATTTAAGAAAGACATTAGTCATATATTGAAGGCATGAGTAAGGGAAACAAAGCACTTAGAAAATTGTATAAATATTATTTAGTGTAAATGCTATTCATATGAATGGTTATGAGATATTGATGTGAAAGGAAGGTGATAGTGCTTGATAGCATGATGATGATATAGAAGCAATACATATTTGTTGGGAACAGAGTAGCAATGGAAGTGTGGTTGTACTTATATGCATATTGTTTGAATGTTAAATGTTATTATTTTACAAGAACTTGTGAATTAGATTGATTATGTCATTATAAGTTTATGAATCTTTATGGTTTGTTAGGTTGAATTGATTCGATATGACATGACTTAATATGATCCTTAGATGTTAATTTGAGGGAATGACCCTATTTTGATGTTTTTTTTAGATTCATGACTATATTCTTAGGAACTTTGAGGGTTCCTTGATGAAGTTTTGATCATGACCAATTTTTATGCAAGATGGCATGTGTACTGTACTTGGCCTATAAGCATGTGAATTGAATGACTTGGCAAATATGACATAATGGTGTCAATTGACATTGGGTTTCACTTTGAATTGTATTTATTAATAATGTAATTGATTGCCATAAATGATGACATGGAGTAAGTAAGGATATTCCAACTTCATATGTTTTACTCGAACATTTGAGATGAATTTAGTTGAGATTGGTTGAATATGTATGTTATGACAAGTATCATAAGATAAGATGGTAGGATGATAGTTCTTTGATTGCATCAAACCTTGACACTACTGCACTTATGAGTGTTACTTGACTTATAGCATGGACTTTGTTTGTGGCTCACTTAAACTATTGATTAATAAATTTATACATTCCCTCGCACAAATGACATTAAATTTTGCTGTGAGCCTAAACTATTTGGGTGTAGGCTAATTGTTGAGAATTGGTATACATAAAAATTGAGTTAGTTTACAATTGAGTTTGAGTTTTACAAGTTAACTAAGAATGAGTGATAAGCTAAGGAGCTTGTGGACTGAAAGCTCAAGAAGTGGAGAGTATTGTCAGCAAAGTAAATAGGTCCACCTTGCTCAGTTGTCTTGAATATATGGATTGATGGGATCACTAGCATCCTAAGATTCCAGATATTGTGTTTTCATGAATGTTTAAAAAATTGTTATAAATGTATGAATGCATGTATGTTGAGATAGAGAATATCCTATAATGTTGTAGGGAAGAATTTTATTGTATAAGGTAAATGAGCATAAAAAAATTATTATGATTTGTTCATCATCACTATGTGAGTGAATGGTATATTATTCTAGATTGATTGATTAAATAATGTACTTTGAGACTATTACAGTTGTAATAAGGTTGATTCCATTATCTTAAATAAGGTCATTATGTTACACATATGGATTTTGTCTAAAGAGGGGTTTGTTTTATTCTTTAAGTATATTAATGATTGAGGTGAGGAAGTATCACAAAACTTGCTAATTGAAGTAGATTGTGTAATATGAAATAATGACATTGTAGCTTACAATGATATTGAATGCTTTAGTAGTGGCTGTTTGATAAATTGAACTACTTAAAATATTGCATGGATTGTGGTCCATTATGAGTTACATATCACAATGGTTGAGGATAAACAAAGTAATGGTATCATGAGAGGTGGATAGAACTTGTAGAGATCAGAGGTAATAACATAAAGTAATAATTGTGATTTTATAAAAAAATGATATAGATTTGTCTAATACAACTAGAACATTCGAATGGCAAAGGAAGTATAGTAGATCTAGTAACAACCGATCCATATTATTGAAAATAAATAGAAAATGACAATAAATTTTTTTTAGGCATAACTTGAGAATGAAAAAGGAATGAGAATTCATCCTAACGAGAATTTAGTAAATTCTAAGGAGCTATATGTAAATTTAATATTGAATTGCAGAATTGAAGAGTAAACTTGTGATTGCTTTATAGAAAGAATTAAGGCTCTTTCATGAATAGTATGGGATGGATGGGACTAGTGTTTATCCTCTATTTTCCCCACAAACATTGCTATTGACTGTTGTATTTACATTCCTTTGGTTTGAAGTAATGACATGATAATTCCTCATGTGGTAAATGGGTATATAAATTGACTCTATGATATCGAGGTTCAAGAATTGCGATCGAGTACTATAAGTATAATAAATTCAAGTATTGTTGAAATATAATTTAATATGATAACATGATATGAATCCAACATTGGTAAACTGAAAAGACAAACATGTGTTCATTAGTTATGAGAATTAATTAGAAATTGAAGTCGATTTCATTACAAATATAATTGAATCACTGTGAAGCAGAAAAATATGATCGAATTACATGGTAAATCAGAAGATATTAAATCATGAATGACTCAAATAGATTATTCTAACATTTTATTTCATGACATCAAGGATCATGAAATATCAGAAACATGAGTAGAATTTATGAGTATGGGTAAATGATATCAAATATGAGCATGATGAATGTTCGACTTATATAAGATATGAATATGTGAATGATAAGTATGAAATGAAGTGGAAAAAGGGGATAACTCGACTATTAGAATTGAGATGATATTAATGGTTGTTAGAAAATGAAAGTCTTTTCATGATAAATTAATGTATGCATATTGCACATAAATTTTGAATTGTAAAGAAAATTATATATGAACTAGGAGTAGTACATCATGATCATGGGGACAAAGATGTTATGAGTTCCAGGGTGTTATGATATTATAGGTATGTTGAAATTGATGATAATCATTGGAAATCTAAATTAATTTTGTTTGTTTAATTAGTTATGATGAAGCATGAGATTCCTTAAGATTAAATAGTTATGCGAACCTTTGATGGATGGTCAACTAATTTTATTGAATATCATATATGTTTAACTAAATAAGTTTTGTCATGAGATGTATGTGAGGAACTTTGAGAACTTAACTTGTGAGTGATTAGTATGAAAGATAGTATGCTTATGTTTTTCTTGAATAACCTTGCTTGTGTTTGGTTGAATACAATGCTATGTGTATCTTGATCGGAAATAATGACATGCCTATGAATTGCTAAATGATTGGTTCATCTCTATTTGTTTATCTATGAACAATGAATTGGTATAGTTTTGTATGATGATTGACATTGAATATTGTTCTAAGTTAAGTAGATTGATGGATGCAATTGGTCAAAGCTCGTATTTCGGTTTAATGAGGCAATTTAGTATGAGTTTGAGTTTAGTAATTTGATTAAGAATTGGGATGCATGCTTGAAATTGGATATTGATTATAATACAATTATTATATAATTGAGAATTTAATGCATGCTTATATGATTCATGGACTAAAGCCAATAGCACTTTTGGATTTGGATATTAGTTAGAATACACTTGTTATATAATTGAGAATTGGATGTCTATTTTAAGAATTGATTAGTATTGAATTTGGTTACGAGCTACATGTTAAATAATTGAACTGCTTGATGAAACATTGTGTATGACATTGTAGGATATGGCCTATGAGGCATTTGGGGTTGATACAGTGGTAGGAGGATTGGAATTTCGTATGGTGCCGGGATGGCACGGAGATATGGATATTGTGGAGGTTGGTTTGAGTTTGGATATTTGAATGAGATTTGACCATTTGGTTATTTGGCAAGTTTGGATATTTGGCTATAGGATTGAGTTTGGACATTTGGTTATTTGGTTGAGTTTGGATATTTGAATATTTCGTTAGTTAATTGAGGCTTGGACGCATGAATGAGGTAGATGCTTATGTTTGACTGCCTCTTGGAATTGAATTGCTATGTATTTGAGGTTTGATGCCTGCTAGAATATAATCATTATATATTTGGGTTTGGATCCTAGTGGGATGGTTACTTTGGATATTTGGGAGCCTGCCCATGATAAGGCTTTGTTTGATTATGTCACCTATAAAGGCGACGAGGCCTGATTAGCCTACTATGTGGGACTCCTTTGATTATTTTGTAGGTGTGGATGGAGAACTTGTGATGTCTAGGTTGCAATGATGGCGGAATACCATGTGATCATGGATTCTGCAACATTTGTAGCTGAATTACAGGGATGGACCAGAATGCACCAAAGTTGTAAGATAGTTAAGTCCCTTTTGTTAGTGGTTGAGTCCACTTTGATGTTGGCTAATGCCATTTGGTTGTGACTGTGTCCACTTCGATTGTGGTTGTGTCCACTTGGTTTGTAGCCTCTTGAGCATGGTATTGGTTATCAGTGGGCGAAAGAAAGTATGGATATTGATATGTTGAGAAATAAATGATAAGAGTCTATTAAACATGGATAGTATTTTAGTAGACTCTTTGTTAGAAATCTGATACTGTTTGTATTAGCACCATGATAGTAGTTCCATTTGTATATGATTGTGAAAAACCTAAATTAACTATTTGATTGATTTCATTGATCATGATATAAATACTAGATGTTATTTGAGTATACAACTCCATCAAAAATGTTTTATAGGCTTATGTAGCAAATACATATGGAATAGTATATCTTGAACATTGAATACCAATTGATGTTATAGATATGATCGATTATTGTAAAAGATACAACGTTTGGTATTGTTGAATGAATTGGTAATTGCGCTGTGATTAAGAATGTTAAATTGGAATATTTATGTATATTGGTTAATAGGGGATTGTATTATGATTGAACTAAACTATCGTGATTAGATGATGTTAAGATGGAAATTGTTATAGACTCCTCAAGTATTGGATTGATGTTGAAATCATGAAAATGTTGGAGAAAAGCTGAATTGAGATTATTGGTTTTGTAATTGTATTGATATTGAATTACATGACATAAGTAATAAATCGTTTCTGTGATCATTTATTTTGGGGGTTATTTATGCAAGAGCATGACTCAAGGAATTAATTCCTATACCTTGAGCAATTATGAGATCTTGTGTGATTATCGTAACTAGACCTTTGATTACCTTAGTAAGTTCTCATGGAAGTGATATTTTGCCCTTTGTGAATTATTATCAAAACTTGGTGAAAATTAACATGTGTTAGACATGATTGATATGTAATTGACTCAAGCTAAGTCGTGATAGTGATACAAGTTATGAATTGAATTATAATTTAAGACAATACTAAAATTTACATAGATTTCAAAGTTTCGATGATGAAACTTCTTGTAAGGAGGGAGGTTTGTAACAACTAGGGTGTTAAATTTTTGGTTTTATTGTAAATACGAATGAAAATGAATTGAAATGTAAGTTATATTTTAAGAGGCTATGCGGTTGGACATTATTTAAATTGATAGGAGGGCAAATTTTGGATATTTTTATGTTGTATGAAAAGGAGACTAAATATGTTTTTAATGCTAGAAAAATATGGAAAATATTATGGCATAATTATATGGGAAAAATAGGATAAAAGGGGGCTGAAAAATCAAAGATAAAAAGGGGCCAACAAAACTAGCATGGAGGTGCTAATTTGGGCGCTGGTGGTGTTGGATCAAATGAGACCAAGGTGGTAGGCAAACGGGCGGGCGTCACGCTACCAGTGCCGATCAGCAGTATAAGAATGGATGGCCCAATTTTTCTACCATTCCATTTTTTTCCTTCCTGTTCTATTTTCCCTTCGTCCCCATGCCCAAACCCTTGTTCCTAAACCCGTTTGGCTTGATTTTGTTAGAAAAAATTCTAGTTTAAGAGCTTAATCCTTCATCTATGCCACAAAACCTTATTTTCAACCCATTTGAGTGGTAAATAAAGAAGGAAATCCCATTTTTGCTGCAAATCACGGAGGATTTTGAGGATTTGATGTCAAATCCTTGTGCTAGGGAGCAAATCATTTGTGAGTGGCAAGGTAAAACCATTTTTCCCAACTGATTTTGTGATTTTCACATTTTAGAGTTTCAAACCCAATTCATGAATAGTAAAGTTTGGGGTTTTGGGGATGATTACGAGTATTAGTTGTTAAAATCATAGGGAAAATGAGAAATTCATGCTTAATAACGCTTTGGAGATTATTTAAGCATGAAAATTCATGATTTTGGCTTGTTAGGGTTTGGTGAATAGTGCTTTTAGGGGAAATGGTTGAATTGTTAGGGCAATCATGGGGGAAATGCTTACATGAAGCTTGGTAGTGTTTTTGAAGTGATGTGGACATAAGAAATTTGAATTTAGCCTATGACCTAAGAAGACTTTTGTGTATAATTTATTTAAGTAGTAATTGCATGAATTAAAAGCATATTTGATTTATTTTTATGATTAATGACATATTAATTGAGTTGTATGAATAACATCTGTGGTTACGAGTGAAATTCCCTCGAATATATTGACCAAAATGTTATAATTAATATGAAGCATGTGAATTATTCAACGAAATGCTTAAATGAAAAGTAAATGCTGTCTAAAATGGTATGAGTGTAAACCTAGAATACTGGTAGATTGGGATGAAAGTTAGTATGCCTAAGATGTAATTAACTACTAAAGAAGGGTAATTGATTATTTGATATGCATTAGCAAAAATGTCTTATAATGATGGGAATGTAAGATCTAAGGATTATGTCTTAGCATGAAGCAAGGTGTGGATAGACACATGATTCCATAGAAACCCTTGTGCGGCCATTGGAAATTATATTGAGTGACATAAATGAATGAAGAATTGATAATTTCATTTGAATGGAAATATATCAAAGAAGAAATTGTTTGGCTTGATGAACATTAGTGAAATTGCCTTGTAAATGAATTGGATTGTTGCTCTATACAGGATCATCTAAGAAGGATGAAAAGTCATAGAGCTTTAGGAGTTAAAAGAACTTGAAGACTCCTGAGGTAAGTAGGTTCTTGTTTATTGTATATTTAGATTGAATAATGAAGGTCCCATTTGTTGGTATTTTCTTATATGATATGTTTGATTATAAAATGAATCCTTTCTATATGGAAGTTATATATATAGAGAGAGTGAGAGAGAGAACCAATTAGATCATGTAAAGTATGTTAGTTAGGTATAACTAATATCCCATTGTTGTACAGTTGATGACCACTTGGATTTGTGAATGTATGACTTGTTGAGGGATAGCGAATATCCCTTGGTTTTTGTAATTGTTTTGACACATGCACGTGTTAATTATGAGGATGGTAAAGTCCCAGAAATGGTGCATGCTAGTTAATTGTGTTGAGAATTTTAATGATGATTTGTAAATTTGAATATGTGTGAATGAAGTTATATCAGTATGAGTAAATAAAAATGAATGAGATTGAGTTGATGTGTGAATGAGAATCTTATGAATTTTAATCATGATTGTATTTGTTGAACCAAATAGTGTATGTGGCAATCAGTCAAGTTTTGATGATAAGCAATAACATATAAGTGAACAAGTGTGGTACTAACAATTGCATTCCCAAGCATTGCAGAAATAGGTCTAAACATACAGAGAAGTAAATTGAATACAATGGATAGCATATATAGCAAATGCATCAGCAAGCATAATTCACTGACCAAAAGAAGATGAGAATGATTAAAAAGAATGACACTAAAACTTTGAAAAGAAGCCATCAAGTAAATCTGTAGTCATGGAGCTCAAGCTTCAATGAGTGATCAAGCAAATTATCTACAGATAAAGTCAGTGTCAGATAGCATCCACCTCAAGAAGATTCAGACAAATCATTCCATGGACAAGACAGTAAAATTTAATATAATCAACACTTATCCACAACTGAAAGATGAATTTATTTTGCAGAAGAAGAGACAAAATGAAGTAAAAATCAGACAAATGAAGAACCCAAAATGGAGACAAAATTACTCAAGCATTTGTCTATCATATAAAGCTCATCTGAAAACTGAAGAGGCCAAGGAACCTATCTATGTTCTATGAAAATATAGAAGACGAAGAAAAAGCAGCACAACAACTAAAGAAGGAAAATTTGTCTATTGTCTTCACCTACAAGAGTTAGATGCCACATGCAATAGAAAAATCCATCAGACAACCTTTGAAGAAGCAAGTCGTCCATGCCTCAACGAGTCATCTGTTACATAATATGCAACCATCATATAAGCGACTAGAAGGAGAATTCATCTGCTCGCCATAACTTCATCTATCACTTATGATAGACAAAACAATAGACAAATATTTGAAAGACTTTATCTAATAGGCTAAAACTTCATCTGCTTATCTCAATAGACAAACAACAAACAAAGTACATTTTGTCTGTCGAGGAAGAAGCTTTTCTGTCAAGAAGAATCGTTTGCTACTTATAACAGACAAAGTTACTTTAGCTGATAAAAATAAGAATTTATTTAGTGAAGGATACTTTGTCTACTGTGAAGATGCTCTGTCTGCGCCACAAAGATATTCTGCCACTTATAATAGACAAAGCGACCTCACCAAATGAAGGAAACTTTGTTTGTCAGGAGAACATTGTCTGATGAACAATGAAGAAGACAAAATTTATCTGCACTTCTATGATTTAGCTGTTACTTATAATAGACAAACCAGAAGATGAAGTAAATTATTGCAACGATCTCTGATAATGATAAAGTGGTCTATCATTATGATCTACTCAGAGTTTCTTTGTCTATTACTTACAAGAGACAAATTCAAGACATGATCTGACAAAGTTCTTAGATAAAACATGACATATCATGAAAAGTAGAAGCCATCTGTGCTAGACATTGCTAACTACACTCTCTAGTCATAATCTCATTCGAAGAAAATTTATAAAGTAGATCGAATAATTTGAGATTAGTTAAAGATGGAAAGAAATTTAACGGAAAGCATTCTACACTCTGACAAAGGTTGCAATACTTAGAGGTTGCATCCCTTCAAACTTAATGAGCGTCTTTCCAAACAAGTAAATGAGTCATTCAACCAGAAAAGTCTTCATCTAGCATTTTCTAAAACTGGAAAGGAACCTTTTTCAAAGAATGACACTGCAGGCTTTCCAGCTACAAGTGAGTTTCTCAAGAAGATAGCCTTTCAATGGGAGAAATCAGAACAGACTTCAACATTAATAGAAAGCCAACTACCTCCAATGGGCAGAAGTTTCTAAAGTAATATAAAAGTAGTGTAGTGTCAATGAAGAAGGTTGAGGAAGCTAAGAGAAAAATAAAAACATAACTCAAATGAGTAACACCTCTCTCAATCAGACTATGCTTCCTCCTAGATAATCAATCTTCATTGCAGTGATAGACAATAAGCCTAAACGTTCTATCATAATCATATACCTGGAGCATTGATATCTAATGAGCTTCAATGAGGTATCATTTTATATATGAGCTTAATCTTTGTACAAACCAGCCTAAGAAAAGAGGCAATATAATGTGCAAAAAGAGTATTGTCAAATCAGCTATGTGATTTGGTGGTGATCTCAAGAAAACCACATTGTATGAGTTGTTAGTGAGCTCTAGAAAACCAACAAGTTTCCTGGTGATCTTTAAAACTAGTGAGTTTCCTAGTGACCTCGTAAAACCAAAAAAGAGTGTCAGGGACACTAGTATATGCCCCCTGGAGCTAGAATCTAGAAGAGTGTCGGGGATACTTATTCATGCCCCCTAGAGCTAGAATCTAGAAGAGTGTTGGGGACACTAATGTATTTCCATTATATGGGATATAGTGAAACCCAAGGCACAATGAGTTGGTGCCCTAGGAAGAGTGGATGTAAGGATGGGGTTTCCAAACCACTATAAAAATTACGTTGAACATGTGTTTGCTTGCTTATTCTATCTTTCAGGCACTTTACTATTTTCATTAGTTGCTTGAGAAATTGTTTTATATCCTTCATTACTTTATCGAGCATAATGTTATCACTTACATTATCATACACACACTATAACCTATTTGACATAGGAATGACCAAGAGAAGTTGAACTTGGAAAGTAAAGTAGTCATATAATCAAACATGGAATTACATATATACTGCATCACTACTTTCTCTTAGCTCATCAAGTTTTATTTGGCCATAATTTTTATTTGCTCAATTCACCCCTTCCCTCTTAAGCTATTCATCTATATGGGACCAATAAGTGGAATCAAAGTAGGCTTTGTAAGTCAATCTTAACTACTAGAAGTTAACTTGTGAAGAGACATGGCCAAATCATTCCACAACATTCCTGCTCAAAGATAAGACATTCATACATTTTTATGCATTAATGATAGATTCTGAATTTTTTTTTCAAACTCCTGTCTCCCACTAAGTATGGTAGAACACTAGTATATATAACTTTGCTGAAGGTACATTAGAAATTACATATGACAAAGCTAACAAGGTCCAGAAGACTAAAGCAATTGACTCTACAGGAGCTAAAGATAAAAGAGAAGTCAGAAGAAGCATTCATAGAATTCAGAGGAGCTGAAGACCATCAAGTAAGCCTTTTTTAGTATCTTATCAGCTCAAGAAAATTAGGTAACCTCCTAATTTAAATTCTTAAATCTTCTATATTCGCTTGATTGATAGCATGCCTTAAATGCCATACATATTAAGCTACCTACAAAATTGAAAGTATACAATTTAGAATCATTTGTACATGCCTCATTGATTTTCTTATGCATATAAAGTGATTAATCACTCAAACCTCTAAAAATTAAAAAACTTGTTATCATAAGAAATCCAATATTATCTCCTCAGACAATCATGTTATCTCAGATTAAAAATAAATTGAAAAATCCCATCATCTCATATTTGCCAACAGATGAAGTCATCAATTTGTCTATCGGATTATCTATTGCCATCAAATTCGTCTGAAGCTCCCAAGGACCTACTTGATAAATCCTCTATTTAACTTCATCTTAGACCCACCTCTCGCACTCACTATTAGAGAGAAAATCCTCCTTTAGAAAAAGGCAATTCAAATTCCCACTTTTTTCATCTCCACTCCTCGTCCTCTTGGTGCCATTTTCCTCCACTAATCTTGTTACCAAATACCCCCAAAGATCCTCCACCTCAGAACCCTAAAATGTTAGATAATGGAAATCATAGATGCAAGAGTTACAAAGAAGACTCCAGCATCTATGTCTGGAAGAAAAAGAAGCTGAAAGTAGTCAGAGGAACTGCATGCATCAGGAAGAAGCAAAGTTCAGAGAAATAGATTTTTAGAGGTAATTTTCTGAAATGATGAACAAAGTTACCAAGATTACATGAATAAATTTGTCAATAAGAAAGTAGTAAAGGGTAGAGCCATTCATGTCAAAGCTTTTGAAACTAGAAGTATGTGACCGGATAAGCTTTTAGGGCTGGAAAAATCATATGAGTTGCAAGGACGAAAGCTATTCCAGAATGGTGAAAATTCTTCTTTATGATTATGACCATAAGAGTAAGAAATCATAGAATGGAAACAAGAAGATAGATCTATCCCTCAAAAGCATTACGGAATGTTTGAATCTTCCCTTGATTGAAATACAGACATTTCAGTGGCCAACACCCACAAGAGAATTGTTCTCATAGCTAACAAAAACATTCATTGGGGAGAATGTAAAGAACCTAAATACCAAGGATCTGGATGTAAACTTAAGGCTTGCAAACCTTATCCTCAATAACAACATTCATCCCAAGCTTGGAAGTATGGATAATGTTTTTGAGAAGGATGCAAAGATTCTTTGAGTGTTGAAGCACAAGAAGAAGTTGGATCTTGCCAAACTGATGTCTGACCATCTTTCTCAAGTCAAATCATATGGAATGGCAATGGCCCAAAACTTGAGAAGGGAAAAGTGGACTTATCATATGAAGTCCCTGAGGTATTCAAAACTTCAGACATGATTGATGAAATAACACTGAATAAAATAGGAATATCATCAGGTGATACATTCATCAAGAAATCCATAGGGGCAAGACAACGAGAAATAATTGAAGAAGAAGAGGAAGAGGAAGAAGAAGTGAAAAATGAAGAACAAGAGCAAACAGACATAATACAAAGAGAGAGACAAAAAGAAGAAGAAGGAGAAGGAGGAGGAGAAGAAGACGAAGAAGGAAGAACAAAATCTATCAAGAAAGAAAGAGACGAAGTCCCTTCAATAGCTACAGTAGAAGAGGTAACAACACTGGAAAGAGAAATAGAAACTATGGCAGAACCATCTCCACACAATAGCCCAATTCCATCTCCATTCAGACCTACTCACTCACCTCCAGTAGCCTAACATACTCCACAAGGTCATGAGTATTCACATCATAATCCAACTCCTTCCCCTTTCATACCTGTTCATTCATCTCCACATACCCAACACATTCCACAAAATCTTGAAAATAGGCTTTAAAACATTGAACTATTTACTGTATCTATGACATAAGAATGGATTCATTGGACAAAAAGATAAAAACCTTATTCCCTTTAATGGAATCCATCAAAAACCAAAAGAAGCCAACTTCTATCTTACTAGGAAGAGATTCACTCTGCCTCACTATCCCCTTAGTCAGTTCACTCCTCTCCTACTTCACCTCACCATCCCGTTGGTTAGTTCACTCCTCTCCTACCTCGCCTCATCAATCACCTCATTTCTCTTCTGTTCCAATCTCACCACATCACGCATCTCATAAATCTCCATCCCCTGATCATTACACAGATCTTCCAATAGAATCCCCAAGGTGTAATTCTATATCTTCTATATTAGAATCAACAATGCCAATACATAAAATCTTTAAATCTTTAAAATTTACTAAAAATAAACATTCATCTCAAGAAAATCCCTCTTTAGCTCCTCAATACATCAATCATTCCACTTCATTCAAACTTGTTTAGATTCCAAAATCTTCCCATCCATCTCCAACCATTCCTCAACCACCTTCAAACATCAGTTAACCCACTCAACCAGAAGTCATGCCATCCTCATCTTAACCATATCAATTTCAGTATCTCAAACTCTCAAATCAAAATTCCTTAACCCCTAAGAATAGAAATTTAAAAATGACCCATGAAAAAATTGAACATAGACAATTAATAAACCAAACAGTTGCTTTCACTCTTAAATCACAAAATAAATCATTTACTTAATCTAATCTTCCTTATCAAAAATTTGAAGGCCAAGTTATCTTGAAAACATCATAATAATGAAAGGACCATCCAAAACCTTCAAACCTAAACCTCTTCCAGATGGGGATAAAATTATTGATAAAATCCTAAATGAATTCTCCCAATGACCACCAAATGTTGTTCATTCCGCAATACCAAAAGTTGAATCCTCTTCCTCTACAATTCACACTTCTTCTGAATCATCTCCATCTACAACACCACCTCCTAATGAACCATCTTCTTACACAACGCTTGCTCCTTCAACCACCCAACAACCTTCTTCTAGTGCTCAACCTCCTGTAAGGATCAAAGCTTCAGCCTCTAGGCCCTCAACAAGAAATACTTAAGAAGTTGAATCTACATCTATTCCTCCAAGCACAATCTTCAAGACACATGCCACCTTCAACTATCGAACAAATGCCAACACTATAGCAATTTGTCATGGCAAGCCTCCTCCATATCCAGAGCTATTGATGATAACTATCAACCAGGCATTAAGCTCATTGACTATCATGAGATGGCTCCACATCCTCTTATGCTGACTACAGCTATTTTTGAAAGATGGTCAGCTGCCAACAAGAAAGCATAAGATCAAGGATTCCCTCTTCCTCATCCAATACTAATGGATCTTAATTACCTTAGGCGAATTCAATTTGTCCATAGTAGTATCCCAAAGGCTCTCAATGTAAAACTTCCATAAAAAAATGAAGTTTTTTAAACAATTATGATTTGGGTTCACTGATTTACATCGTATATATCTCACATTAATGAAATTATCTTTAGATAAATTTTTTGGTTATTATCATTTACATTGTTAAATCTCCATTTTCCTTCTAGAATTTATCTTTTTGATTATGATAAAAAGGGAAAGAAATATATGAGAAAATAGGACCATACAAGGGTAAAACTTAATTTTAGCACCTACTCAAGGGGAGTTGAGTCACATGAACAATTAGTGCACCTTAGCTTAAAGAAATTAAAGCTACATAAGTTAAATAAGCAATCTGTGCACTAAGATATGGGGAGTCATAGTACATTTATCCATGCATTAATTTCATTCACATTAATGAGTATTCTCTTTAAAAGGTATTTAACTCAAATGTTTTGTCATCATCAAAAAGGGGGAGAATGTTAAACTAAATAGTGCATGTGGCAATCAGTCAAGTTTTGATGAGGAGCAACAACATATGAGTGAACATGTGTGGTACTAACAATTGTGTTCCCAAGTGTTGCAGAAATAGGTCTAAACATACTAGGAAGCAATTTGAATATAGTGGATGGCATACACAGCGAATGCATCAACAAGCACAATCCACTAACCGAAAAAAGACAAGAATAGGATTTTTTGTTAAACATATAGCACTTATATTATCACACCTTATAGGAATATTCCTATAATGCAAACCACAATCGAGAAGTTATTGTTTCATCCAAAGAAATTGTTCATAACAACTTCCAGTTGCTATATACTCAGCTTCTGTAGTAGAAAGAGAACACTAGTTTGCTTTCTAGAAAACCATGAAACTAAGTTTACACTTCTCGTATTTATCTAATCTTGTTGAGGTGCTCATTAGAGTATTTGTAGCTTTCACTTCTTCCATCTTAAACTTCTTGAGCATGTCTCTTGTATACTTGGATTGACAAATGTAGTTTCCATCATCTTTTTGTTTAATTTGCAATCCAAGGAAATAGTTTGGCTCACCCATCATGCTCATTTAAAATTCAGCTTACATAATTCTAGAAAAACCTTGGCAAAGAATTTCATTAGTAGCACCAATAATAATGTCATCCACATAAATTTGAACTATCAAAATATCCATGCCAACATTTTGAATGAATAGTGTAGTATTAACTTTTCCTCTTTTGAACTGATGATCATCAAGAAACTTACTTAATCTTTCATAACAAGCTCTTGGAGCTTGCCTTAGTCTATATAGTACTTTAGTAAGTTTATACACATGGTTTGGTTGATCATTAAACTCAAAACCAAGAGGTTATTCTACATATACCTCCTCATTTAGATACCCATTCAAGAATGCACTTTTTACATCCATTTGAAATAGCTTAAAATTCTTATAGGATGCAAATGCGAGTAACATCTTTATGGCTTCTAATCTTGCGACAGGGGCATAAGTTTCCTCAAAGTCAATTCCCTATTCTTGGGAATACCCCTTAGCAACTAATCTTGCCTTATTTCTAACAATAAGTCTACTATCATCCAATTTGTTTCTAAAAACCCATTCGGTTCCAATTACTTGCACATGCTTGGGTCTTGAAACTAATTCCCAAACTTTGTTTCTTTCAAATTGATTTAGCTCTTCTTGCATTGCAGTTATCCAATTTTCATCATTAAGAGCATGATTAGTGCAAGTAGATTCTATGTTTGAAATAAATGCAAAGTGTCCACAAATGTTTTGCATGGATTTTCTTGTCCTAATTCCATCATATATGTCACCTATAACTTGATCTCTAGGATGGGTAGATATGAATTTTAAATCAGTGGGGTGTTGGTAAGGAACATTACCTTCACTTACCCCTTTTTTAGCTTCTAAATTTTGATTATCATTTTGCATTGAAGTTCCTTCTCCCCCTTGCTTTTCTAGTTGTAGCCTTTTCATCCTTTTTGTGACTTCATTTGCGTCACTATTAGTCTCCTTTCCCAAGATTAATCTAGTCTCATTTAAAGATTCTTCTATAATTTGAGTTTTTTTATTGAAAACTCTAAAAGCTCTACTGTTAGAATAGTAGCCAAGAAATGTATCCTTGTCACTCTTTGGATCAAACTTTTCAAGATTGTCCTTACCTTTGTTCAGTATATAACACAAAACCTAAAGAAATGAAAATATGAAATATTTGGTTTTCTTTCTTTTCAAAGCTCATCAGGAGTTTTTCACAGAATTGCTCTAATAGTAACTCTGTTTAGTTCATGGCATGTTATGTTAACTGCTTCTCCGTAAAATCTCTTAGACAATTTGCTCTCATTTAACATAGTTCTTATCATTTCTTATATTGTCCTATTCTTTCTTTCTACTACTCCATTTTGTTGTGGAGTTCTAGAAGATGAGAAGTTATAGTGAATTCGTTTTTCTTCACAATAATCAATAAACTTTTTATTTTCAAATTCACCACTATTGTCACTTCAAATTGAGACAATTGAGAGCTACTTCTCATTTTGAATAAGCTTTGAAAAAGTAAAGAACATGGAAAATACTTCATCTTTGCTTATTAATAGGATTACCCATGTGAATCTAGTATAGTCATCTATAATAACATACACATATCTTTTCCCACCAAGGCTAATCATGTCCAATGGTCCAAACAGATCCATATGTAATAACTCTAGTGGTTTGGAAGTAGATACTTCATTTTTGGAGGAAAAAGAGGCTTTGGTCTATTTAGACATTTGACAAGCTTTGTAAATTTGATTTTTATCATACCTCAGTTTGGGTAGACCATTTACTAAATTTTTCCTCCATAGAGATTTGATATTTGGCATATTAATATGTTCCATTCTTTTATGCCACAATCATGGGTCATCATTCACAGCAATTAGGCATTTTCCTGTAAGTTCATCTAGATGGACTATATATACATTTCCTTGCCTTTTTCTACTAAACAATAAGCTATTATCAATATCTAATACATTACATATGCATGATCCAAACACAACTTTATTACCTTTATCACATAATTGGCTAATGCTAAGTTATATTTGAGACCATCAATATATAATATATCCTCTATGCATGCATTATTATAATGCCCCACCCTTCTAGGGCCATTACTCCATTTTACACCGTAAATCCACATGATTATACCATGATTTTCCCACCTCTAGGGTGGGTTGCTTTGATATATATATATATATATATTGACCTAATTTCTACAGAAAATTGGACAAAATCTCCCTTGAAAATAGGGTTGTCCACCTAGGTACAACCATTCATCACATATTATGATACATTTTTTTTCATTATAAATCATAAAAGTAAAAATTATACACTCCAATATTTTTCCAGTCATCCACACAACATCCTTATAACTCCACAGGCTCCTCCAAAACCGCGGCTACATCATGATGATAATGAATCCACCACACCACCATACAATGTTCATTCCAAATACACCATACACCTCACACTGCAGTATTACATTGATATGACTATAAATTATAATTATACATTATGACACATAAATTAATTACAATTTCAATATACATAAGATGAGAATTTTCCAATTACCATACAACAAAAATACAAATTCAAC
>JAYJMB010043033.1:0-31743 GCA_036873735.1 Pouteria campechiana
TAATCCTAGATAATAGAAATTTAGAACATCATATTTGAATTAAAACCAACTAAGTAATTGATAAACATCATCATAATACAATATTGAATGTTGATTCAAAACTAAAAGATGAACTAGAAAGAAAATAAAATATTCAAGTTGTAGCGGCTTTCTCCAATAATCTTCTTGCTCTAAACTCTTCTCCTCGTCCAACTCTCTGTCTATGCTCCACTCTCCTCTCTCGATCTGAACTCCTAGGTGTCCTTAAATAACCCAAGCAGCTGGGTCTTAATAGAATTTCTCCATGAATTGCAATTCCTTTATGCACCAGAATCATCTTCTAAAAATAGCTCTATATTTTATACCCAAAAAGATTGTTTCTATACGTAAGAAAAGTTCCAACAATAGATAGCATTGTTGTGGCACTGATTTCCAAATATACCTTCCACAAATTACAATAACTTCTAAAAATTTTAGCAACATATGTAAAGGAAATTGCTTCAAAAATATCTCAGATGATTTTAATTGCTGATCATTGTGGAACTCCATTGCTAAAAATATATTGGTGATGATAGTTTGGACAGCAACATCTGATGTAGGGAAGAATAACTAAATTTGTGTACTTTCAATTCCAAGCTTTGATTTTAAAATTTATTTCTTGTTAGGCAGCTTTGGAGGCATGAAAATTGAGTAAAAATTTGAATTCTTGTTTCAGAGTTCTCTGAAGTGAACTTCTGGGAAGAAATCATTGCTTTAGAGTTCTCTAAAGTTAACTTCAAAGAAAAATTCTGCTTTGGAGTTTTTTTGAGAGAGTATCATTATTTTGATCTTAAATTTCTCGCACATACTTAGAATTACTCTATTATTTTTACATTGTAGAGATAATTTTAAGGGCTACAACTTTTATGTTGATCACTTTATCTGAATCATCCATCTTTTATGAGTTGTGAGGCTTCAAAGTAACACCTTCTGTCAAATGAAGTAGTAGATGAATGTGAAGCTCTACAGATAGTTACACTATTTTAACTATAAATTTCTCATATAAATTTAGAATTTATGATTTTTGATGCATTTTCAAGATAAGAATAAAGGATAAAACTTTATTATTGAACAGATTTTTCAAATATGCCTCCATCAATCCCAGAAATTGCTTTAAAGTAACATTTTTTGTAATCTTCAGTTTCATTTTACATATCAATAAAAAAAACTCTATTAAGTGCAATATCTACTAAAAAATATTAAAAAAAGATCTTAAACATGTGAATTTAGATATAAAAAATATGATATATTATAAGCTTATCAAATCTACTTTATCTTAGATGAAGTTTTACTTACTACAGATAAAGCTCTACTTTCTACAAATGAAATAGTTTTGGAGCAGTTTTAGTATTTTGATCATCACTTTCTCCTAAGCACTCATAATTGCATGATTCCTTTTGCATTGGATAGATAATTAAGGGGCTACAACTATCATTTTGATCAAATTTTTTGAATTATCCAGCTTCTATGAATTGTGGGGCCTCAAAGTAACACCTTCTGTCAGACGAATGAGTAGATGAATGTGAATCTCTAGAGATAGTTGCACTATTTTAGCCATAAATTTCTCATATAAACTCAGAATCATGTGAATCTTAATGCATTGGAAAGATAAGAACAAAGGATAAAACTTTAACATTGACATATTTTTCAAATCTACCTTCATCAATTCCAAAAAAAAAAGTGCTGAAATAAAATAGGAAAGATCCCATAGCACACTAAGACAATGGTTTTTTATAGATGTTCAACCCTTAACCTGGGTACCTACTCCACTTCTCTAAGTTAGCCTCTCTTGCTAAGCTCAAGTTTCACTAACATTTGTTGGTTTTCAAAGCTCACCAACAACTTACACAATCTTTAGTAAGTTTCCCTGCTTACTGTTCAGTATACGATGCAAGCCCCTTGCTAGGTAGAGAGTATGAAGTGTAGTGCTAAAAACACAATAAATATAACAGTAAAGAATAAGAAAGATGAGATTCCAAGTGTTGTTGAATAAAATTTTCTTTGAATACTTGTTGGAATGTAGTGCAATGGAGTTAATCTTGTGGAATTAAATTTGAGGAGCTTCAGTAAATGCTTGAATAAATTTTGTTCAACTTTTTCAACTATTTCTCAAAACTTTCTCAGCTATTTTCCTAAACATTTGAATCTTCCTTTTATAAGTTATGTAAGACACCTTAGTTGTAATGATTATCTTTGGTAGCTTTTTAATTATTTGAAGAAGGGCATTTAAAACTTCATCATGATTTTCTTCTTTTGTCCACCTGCAGAACTTCCGAGATAAGTTTTTAGAACTTCTAAGGTTCATCTACCCGTCAGTTACCATTGTGCACTTAATGCAGAACTTTTAAGGCTCTCCTTCAGAAATTTTTAGCTATGACAATGACAAAATTTTTGCACGGTCAATAATTTTAGATTCTTCTAAAGGCTGATCTTTGTATTTGACACTTTCATTAGTCATGTTTTTGCTTTTGAGAAATGTGAGAGACTTATGAACAAACAAAAAGGGGGAGAGTAACAAAAGGATTGAACCCCATAGTATTATATAAGTCAGATATTCAGGAAGAGATAAAGTTAAAAATTACTAATTCTAATAACAAGTCCTCAAAGTTTTGTTATCATAAAAAAGGGGGAGATTGTTAGGACTATTATCTATGATTTGATGATAACAAAACTTATATCAAGATAAAACAATGTGCTTAAATCCTTAACAATCATATGCATAATTATGAATTGATTAATTGATATGAATGCATAATCATGAATGTTTAGTTATGCAAGCATACATCTTTTACTTTATGGTGCACTTAGCCTTATTAATCATTTATTAATGTGTTAATTTGCTGAATCATGCTTAGCACCATACTTAATTAAGCTTTCATATTATTTACTTAAATAGAGATGTATATTATTCTTGCTCTATAACAAATTAAAATCTCATGAGGATAAATACATTTTGATAATGTATCTAAAAGTTAACACGTAACAAGTGTAGAAAACTTCTAAGTGCAGGATCACAATCTTCTGCAACCAACCACCACAATTATCTACTACATTCCAAAGGGATTAAAGTGCTGAAAATCATGGAAGAAGAAGAAATCAAGGCTTCAAAGATGTGCTACAATGAGCTTACTTTATCTGTTAAAATCCAAAGAGAAAACTTCCATAGACAAATGCAAATGATAGAAGCAGTTGAAGATGAAGCCATGGTCAAGGAGCATAAAGTTGTTCAAGAAACTCAAGAATGAAGAAAGCAAGAAGTTACAGAGACGAACTCCATCTGCTGCTCAAAGAATGAAGAACAAATAAGAAACTCAACTTCGTCTGCAGGATTAAATTTACTTGTTACTTACTGCAGACAAAGTGGAAGAGGAAATAGAAGCTGTATAGTGAGAATAGACAAAGCTGCATAGATAAAGTAGCTGCGTGGACAATTCAATGCATGGGCACATTCGTCTGCAACGAAGTGCAGAATAATTCGTCCAGGACAAAGTAAAGTAGAGTTCGTCTCTTGCATACATCAGAAGAATATTATACTTTGTCAGTTCATGCAAATAAAGTAGAGTTTTTCGTTGACCGATTTGACTTCGTCTGCACCACCCAGAGTTCATCTGTTATTTACAACAGACAAAGCACATTCATGAAGGATCGAATAATAGACAAAACTCCTAAAGGAATTTGTCTAAAAATTATAACAGATAAAGTAGAGCTTGTCTGTCGATCAGATTGACTTCATCTAAGGCACCAAAGTTCATCTATTATTTACAACAAATAAATCACATCCATGAAGGATCGACTGATAGACAATCTAATGGAAGAATTTGTCTACAACTTATGACAGACAAATGCAAACAAAGAGAGGTTGTCACTTATTAGAGGAAAAATAATTTGTATGAATTGCATCTAAATGACATCTGCATTCGTGCTTTAATTACGCAGACTTGTTTTAGTCACCATTTCTAACAATAAGTGGCGCTACAAGTTTTCTAACTGTGTCAAGTCAAAAAGAGAAAAGACATTTTAACAACAACTTATCTTCCTCTTAGTAAAAGAACGACGACCCAGTAGCTCAAGACAAATCAGAAAGGCATGGACTCCAATAGCAGAAATCTCAATAGTCCTCTTCATTCATTATTGCTCTCATTTCTGCTCTTAACAAAACCCATCTTCTCCAATGATCAAAATTATGAAGAAGCTATTTAAGGAGAAAAGGTGGAACAATTCAAGGTGGTGAAGGAATACTTTTCAAATGAGCTAAACCTTATGCAAATCCTTCCACCCATGGCCACGAGCTTAACCTTCAGTTATCTATAATGAGCTTTAACCTGCATATCTTTATGGCCATTGGGTTTACATTTTGAGAACATCTTTTTGTATTAATAGAGCTATAAAAGACCTCATCTTCCCCAATGCTTAAATGTGTATTAGTTTTTGGTTAAACTGAAAAACCAGTGAGTTTGTGGTGAGCTTGGGAAAACGACATTGTAATGAGTTATTATTGAACTCTAAAAAACCAATAAGCTTCCTAGTGATCTTTGAAACCAATGAGTTTCCTGGTGAGCTCACGAAAACTAGAAGAGTGCTAGAAGCACTATGTTTATGCCTCCTAGAGTAGGAATCCAGAATAATATTAAGATTACTATTTATGCCCCCTATAGCAGGAACCTAGAGGAGTGTTATAAGAACTATTGTATTTCCATTATATGGGATAAAATGGAACCCAAGGCACAATGAGTGTGTGTTCTTGGAAGAGTGGATGTAGGGACGGGGTTTCAAAACTAGTATAAAATCATGTTGTTTGTGTGTATTTGTTTACATGCTTTATCCTTTATGCACTTTACAGTTTTATCATTCACTCTACATCACACCACCCACAAGCACAAAAAGAGAAAAATGATCTAATAGGGGTTAAGTAATAAATTGTTTTTACCCAATTCACCCCTCCCCTCTTGGGTTAAGCCATACTATGGGACTCTTCAAGTGGTATCAAAGTGTGCTAGATAAACAATTCTAGTGATCCTTTTAGCTTACCCAACAACATCATCATCATTGTTCTCCAAAGGATACTCCATCTCTCCACTTCCATATTTTCAATAGATTAAATTATGAGTAATGGAAAAGGAGATTGGAAATATTTCTTATGGTCAATTGATCTTCATCTATGAAAAATCACCTATATTGGCATAAGCAAGGATGAAATGAGAGCAGAGCTAAAAATGTTAAAATCCCACTACACGCTCTTTGCCCCACCATTTGTAAAAGATGTCTTAGCTTATAAGTTGATATGAAAAATCTTTACACAAGCCAAAGACAGATTACTAAGGGGCAAAACACTTCACACTCACACACTACTCATGTTGCTATTGAGACTAACTAGAGTGCAGGAAATCAAGGAAAGGGGAAAATATACTCTATAAGACGACAAAAAAAAAAGAAAGAAGACTTGGTCTGAAGAAAAAAAATGAAGACCTAATGAAATACCAAGTTACTTCGAAATAAAGAGGAAAGGTAAGTGAAAGTATGACACTCAAACTCGAATGCTTTGATTGAATGTGTCATTATTTGATTTTTGAATTTTTACTTGCATGTTTCTTTCAGCTCATTCTTTTGTCAATAAGAATTCATGTTCAGTCTTTCAATTACTTAATTCTATCTACTTATGTGTCATTAGAGACAAGTTTATATTTAAATTTTACATTCATCCATTTGTACATTAATAGAAATTAGAAATCATACTTAGAATTTTGTTTATTTAACTAATTGAACATTGATAATGATTCATATATATATAGTGTTGTCTGTACATATTTTCTTCATACATGTATATGCATAGGAAGAATTCAAACTAAGACAAATAAAACTCTAAAAAACATAAAGTAAAATTCTCAAGATAATTAGGAAGAAAAATAACATTTAGACAATAAATAACCTAAATAAGAATGCCCAAAAGACACATAACTAAAAATAGAATAAAATAACAAAACTAGATGATTATGCTCAAAATCATTAAAGATAAAGCCGAATTAATCTAACACTTAAGGTTAACTATCATTAACAACTATGCTAGTAACTCAATAATTGATTAAAGCAGAATGCTTATCTCGTTCATTCATAAAAATTACTTTAAATTCATTAGCATATTTCTCTTCATACTATCATGGTTGAAATAAGTCTTTGCACTGATAAATTGGAATACATGTTCACATCTATTTGAGCTCATTAATGGAAAGAGTGCAAGAATTTCTTAAGTATATGTAGGGAAGCTTGAGTTGAGCATAGAAGAAGAACGAGAACAATGAAAAATTAAAACCTTCTTCTCAGCTCACAAATCCAAGTAAATGAGCCAACAAGTTCAAATTTTAGATGCAAGAAAATAATTGAATGAATCAAAACTATTACCCGAATAATATTAATCTTCAAATACAGCATCAAAGACTTAGTAGCAGGACTGGCAACAACACTTGAGCTCAAATGAGAAATCCATGAAGGAAAGTGCCAAAAGAGATAAACTGTCTAACTTGATTGTACTTTTCAATTTTATATATTCTAAATGCAGATTCCCATAGGATAGCTTAACCCAAGAGGGGAGGGGTGAATTAGGTTAATAAAAACTCATTGCTTAACCTCTGTTGGATCATTTTCCTCTTTTCATGCTTGTATGTAGTGTGATATAAAGTGAATAATAAAAACAATAAAATGCATGAAGAATAAAACAAATGAACAAACACACGCATAAAAACAAGACAATTTTTGTAATGGTTCAGGACCCCGTCCCTACATCCACTCTTCCAAGAGCACACACTCATTGTTCCTTAGGTTTCACTATATCCCATATATTGGAAATACATAGTGCTCCCAACACTTTTCTAGTTTTCACGAGCTCACTAGGAAACTCATTGATTTCAAAGATCAACAGCAAACTTGTTAGTTTTCCAGAAATCATCAATAACTCATACAATATGGTTTTCCTTGAGCTCACCACAAACTCATTAGTTTCAAAGATCATCAGCAAACTTGTTATTTTTCTAGAGTTCACCAACAACTCTCTAGTTTCAAGTTTATCAGAAAACTTATATACTTTTACATAGTGTTTCTCTCAACCACAAGGGAAGATTTGATCTCTCTTTCAGCTCTATGTAGTACAAATGATCTTCCCATAATGTAAAGACAACGGCCATAAGGATATGAAGGTTTAAGCTCAAGGACAGATAACTGAAGGTTTAAGCTCAAGGACAAATAACTGAAGGTTTAAGCTCAAGGATAGATAACTGAAGGTTTAAGCTCCTGGCCATGGGTGGAAGGATTTACATAAGGTTAAGATGATCTGGAAAGTAATCCTTCACCACCTTTAAATCATCCCACATTTTCTTCTTAAATAGGTTCTTCATATTTTTTGACCTTTGGAGAAGATGAATGCAGAAATGAGAGTAGCATTAAACGAATAAGACCGTTTGAATTTTCTGTCGTTGAAGTCCAGGTCTTTCTATTTTGTCTTGAGATGTTGCATCGCCATCATAGAGGGGGATGACCTATGTTAAAAAGTGTTCCTTGTTTGACCTGTCACAGCTTTTAAGATCTTACAGCGCTACTTATTGCTGAAAATGGTGACTGATATAAGTCTGGACAATGTCGGCATGATTGCAGATGCCATTTGAATGCTAGTCACATAAATCAATTTTTTTCTAACAAGTCACGGCCTCTCTCTATCTGCATTTGTCTGCTATAAGTTGTAGATGGATTCTTCCAAGGTTTGTCTATCAGTTGAACTTCCATAAGAGATTTGTCTATTACGATTACTAGACGAACTTTAAATGGTGTAGATGAAGTTGAACTGACTAATAGACAAACTCTACTTTGTCTACCTAAATTCCTTTAGCAGATTTATCTTTTGATCGATCCTTCATGTATGTGCTTTGCCTGCTATAAATAAGCCTGCTATAAATAATAGACTAACTTTGGGTAACACTGAAGAAGTTGGGCTGATCGATTGATAAATTTCTCCTTTTATATGAATAGACAAAGTAAAATATTTTTCTTTGTTCTTCATTTGTCTATTAGAGGTGGTAGATGAAGTTTGCTTTATCTTGCTCTAATAGACAAAGTATAGTATTCTTCTTTTGTTTTTATTATCTATTGCAAGTGGTAGATGAAGCTTGCTTTAACTTGCTCGAACAGATGGAGTGAAGTATTCATCTGTTGTAAGTAATAGATGAACTATGTTTTACTTTGTCTTGGATGGAGTATTATGCATGTCGCATGGGTTTGTCTATTATAACTTGTTGACGATCGTGCCTTTATCTGTTAAAGACTATTTTGGTCCAAGCAACACTTTGTCTGTTCAGTTTTGTCTATGTTCACTGTGCAGCTTCTACTTTATCTTCCACTTTGGCTGATGCTTTATCAATCGTAAGTAACAAATGAACTTTTGATCTGCAGACGAAGTGAAGTTCTTCAATTGTTCTGAATACTTTGAGTAATAGAAGGGGTTTGTTCTTGCAATTTCTTTATTTCTTTATTCTTGGTTTGTCTGTTTTGGCTCAGCTGAAGTTACACTCCCTTATCTATTCAAGTTATCTTTTTGTCCTCTGACGAATCCGTTCTTCTAACTCTGCTGATCAAACAAAGTTTTCTTTTCTTTGTGCATGACTATCTGGGTGGCAATCTCTTCTTTCTTCCTTTGTCTTAGTATTTGATGAAGCGTCTTCTTCTTTCTTCATCTCAGACAAGCTTTGTCTGGTCAATGTAGATAGCTCAAGTTTTTTGAACAACTTTATGCCCTTTGACCATGGCTTTGTCTTTAACTTCTTTATCTTGCATTTGTCTATTGAAAATTTCTTTCTGAGATTGACAAACAATGCAAACTCATTACCATGAATCTTCGAAGCCTTATTTTCTACTCATTGAAGTCTTCTTTTAGACAACGCAACCTTGCTTATCTTCTGCTTTCTTCTTCTTCTTCTTCTTCTTCTTCTTCTTCTTCTTCTTCCACGAGTAATTTGTTTCAGACTATCATTATCCTGCACTTGAAATTTTTTGCACTTGCTACATTGTTAGCTTTCATATATAATAGCAAAATACATCTTATCATCATGTGATTGTATCATTTTGTAAAGTAAGGATAATATACATCTCCATTAAATACATAATATGAAAGTTTAAGTAATTATGGTGCTTAGTATGATTTAGCAAATTTATGCAGTAAAGATTAATTGATGTTCATTATCTGCGCACCATAAAGCGAGGAATGTATGCTTGCATAATTAATCATTCATAGTTATGTGTTTATATTAATTAATATTTATCAATTCATAACCATATATATGATTTTTTAGAGATTTAAGCATACAAACTTCTTACGAGTTTTGTTATCATCAAAATCATATGTAATAATACTGACACTAAATGCCTCTGAATGAAGTGTCTTGGATTCGAATTAATATGAGTTTACTACTTTGAGCTAAATCATTTTGAAAATCTTAATAAATCTTAAAATGATCAAAACTTGAACATCATTACAGTCCTAAGGCATATTCAAGTCCATTTGGGAAACTTCATAATTTAAGGTCTCGAATAGAAATTTCACTCCTAGTCATTCCTTCTATTGTAACAATTATAGGCTTGATCTCATAAAAAAATCAAAATTGATAAGTAAACACATAAAGATAACACTCATAATCATAACACATAACATAGAAAGGAAATTAAAATAGAATTCTTATGAATAATAAAACCCACTTAGTTCAATACAATTAGTAAAAGAAAATTGGAAAGATCTACTTTCTTAAAACTTCTAAAATTGTAGATAACTCCTCAATCCTACCATGAATCTTAGATAACTCCTTCTCCAAAGCTGCAACTTGACTCATGATATCCCCATAAGCTATACAACGGCTAGTCAAAAGAAGATATGAACAAGTATTTGACTTCTTAGCATGCTTCAATTCCTTTTTCAAATGCTTTAGTTCCTCTTTTACAAAGTACATCCAGTCACTCCCCTCATCTCTACCTTGCTCCAGCTCTATCTGTCTCTTAACTTTGTACATTGTTTGTTCAACTAAATATCATAGATGAAGCAAAGAACACGTAGGGTCACAACCAGTTCCCAAGAAATGCATTAACCTTATGACTAAAATCTTAGTAATCATCTTCTTAGTAAAAACAATAGGAGAGATACATTGACAAGGGATAGATCCTTGTAACTTAGAGACCCAAACAGAATCCAATAGGATCATGCATTTTCACTCTTGAATTATAATGAATAAACTATGTTTACACTTTTTTAATCACATATCCAATGCTTGAATCAATATAAGAATGTTCTTATAAAACATAAAACATAAATCACCAATCCTAAAACTTTGTAAAGGATCAGAAAATTAGAAACTACTAAGAATAAATTTTAAATGTAAGTATAAACAGTCATAATTTTACATCTAAAAGGTTCAAACTATTGAAAGATACAAAAAAATAAAACTATTTATTTGGCCAAAACATTAACAGCCGATTCCAACTCATCAACCCTTTGATGAGCTTTGGCCAACTCCATCTCCAAGTATTTAATGTGATCTATGGCTTCCATATAAGCCATGGAGTTCTTAGTCAAGAGACTCTTAAAATGAGCAGTATTACTCCTGATGGAAAACAAATCTTCCTTTAACTGCTTGATTCTATCCCGAAGAAATAAAACCCTCTCTAAAGTCTTGAAATTTGCATCGTCATCCTCACCTTGAATCAATCTTGAAGAAGAACTTGATGACGTCATGACTAACGCGATGTGCACTGAAAGGTCATCTTCTCTCCAGCTCTTTTATATGAGAAAAGAGAATGAAAAGAGGTTCTCCACTTCCTAAGCAACCTTTTAACTCTGCCATTAATACTCCCAACTATCTCTCTTGATAATAATGACAACTAGTCATTAAAACAAAAGAAGATGTACATTAAAACAAGAACCCAATAATGAAACCTATCAAGCTAAAACCACGCATTGTCACCACATTTACATCATTTTTGAATATTAATTTGGTGTTGCAGTAAGATTCTGATGAATAAAACATGCTCAATTATTCAATGCTTGAATGTTGGTTTCACATAAATCTGTCTCATGTGTTGACAAAAACTTATTATGCTTAATTGTCAATTGCTTAAAAGTTATTTACATATTACAATTAATGAGCATTATCATTGATATAAATCTAGTTTTTACATTAATACAAAATCATCCCATGTAACGATGATGCTATACTTAACACGAGATTAGGGAGAAAGAAAATCATGCATTAAAATATAAATGACAGGGGGAGAGAAAATCGTATGTGAAAAAAAGGAAAAAACAAAATTAAGAATATGAGAAAGAAAATTAATTATAATTAAGGGGAAAAATAGACCAATAAGTAAAAGAAGAACATACTAACCTTTATGATTTTGACAAAAAGGGGTAGAGAAATATGAGAGACTTATGAACAAACAAAAAGGGGGAAAGTAACAAAAGGATTGAACCCCATAAGATTATTTAGTCAGATATTCAAGGGGAGATCAAGTTGAAAATTACAAATTCTAATAACAAGTCCTCAAAGTTTTGTCATCATCAAAAATGGAGAAATTGTTAGGATTTTTATATATGATTTTGATGCTTATATCAAGATAAAACAATGTGTGTGCTTAAATCCTTAACAATCATGTGCATAATTATGATTTGATAAATTGATATGAATATATAATCACAAATGTTTAATTATGTAAGCAGACATCTTTTACTTTATGGTGAACTTAGCCTTATTAATCATTTATTAATGCATTAATTTGTTGAATCATACTTAGCACCATACTCAATTAAGCTTTCACATTATGTACTTAAATAGAAATGTATATTATCCTTGCTCTACAACATGTTAAAATCACATGAGGATAAAATACATTATGATAATGTATCTAAAAGCTAAAACTATAACAAGTGCAGAAAACTTATAAGTGTAGGATCATAATCATCTGCAACTAACTACCAAAATTATCTGCTATGTTCCAAAGGGATTAAACTGTTAAAAATCATGGAAGAAGAAGAAATCAAGGCTTCAAAGATGTGTTACAACGAGCTTGCTTTGTCTATTAAAATCCAAAGAGAAAACTTTTACAGATAAATGTTAATGACAAAAGTAGTTGGAGATGAAGCCATGGTTAGGGAGCATAAAGTTGTTTGAGAAACTCATACTATCTATATTGACCAGACAAAGTTTATCTAAGACAAAGTAAGAAGAAGTAATTTCATCAAGCTCTTAGAAAAATGAATAAAGAAGGAATAGCCACCTAAACAATCATGCACAAAGGGAAGAAAACTTTGTCTGACCAACAAAGTTAGAAGAATGGATTCATCTGAGGATAAAAAGGCAAGATGAATAGACAAAGAAGTGCAACTTCGGCTAAGCCAAAACAGAGAAATCAAGAAGGAAGAAAGCAAGAAGTTGCAGAGACAACCTTCATAAACTACTCGAAGAATGAAGAACAAATAAGAAACTCAACTTTGTCTACAGGAATAAATTCGCCTGTTACTTACTGCAGACAAAGTGGAAGACAAAATAGAAGCTGCATAATGAGAATAGACAAAGCTACATAGATAAAGTGGCTGCTTGGACAAAAAAAACTTCAATGCATGGGCACATTCATTTGTGACTTACTATAGACAAACCTATAAATGAAGTGTAGAATAATTCGTCTAGGATAAAGTAAAGCAAAATTCGTCTATCACTTACATCAGAAGAATATAATATTTCATCTGCTTGTGTAGATAAAACAAAGTTTGTTTGTCGATTAGTTTGACTTCATTTGCACCACCTAGAGTTTATCTACTATTTACAATAGACAAAGCACATTCACAAAGGATTGACTGATAGAAAAAACTTCTAAAGGAATTTGTCTAAAACTTATAACAGACAAAGCAGAGCTTGTCTATGGATTAGATTGACTTCATCTAAGGCCCCACAATTCATCTATTATTTACAATAGACAAATCACATCCACAAAGGATCTATTAACAAACACACTAATAGAAGAATTCATCTACAACTTAGGTAAGACAAATGCAGGCATAGAAAGGCTGTGACTTGTCAAAGGAAAAATGATTTATGTGGCTTGAATTTAAATGGTATCAACATTCATGCTTTAATTATGCATGCTTGTTTCAGTCATCATTTTCGACAACAAGTGCCGCTGCAAGTTTTCTAGCTGTGTCAAGTCAAAAAGAGAAAAGACATTTCAGCAATAACTTATATTCCTCTCTGTAAAAGAACGATAATGCAGCAGCTCGAGACAAATCAAAAAGGCATAGACTCTAATGGTATAAATCTCGATCCTCTTCATTCTTTACTACTCTTGTTTCTGCTCTCAATGAAACCCATCTTCTCCAATGGTCAAAATTATGAAGAAGCTATTTAAAGAGAAAAGGTGGAATGATTCAAGGTGGTGAAGGAATATTTTTCAAATGAGTTAAACCTTATGCAAATCCTTCCACCATGGCCATGAGCTTAACCTTCAGTTATCTTTAATGATCTTTAACCTGCATATCTTTATGGGCATTGAGTTTATATTTTGGCAACATTCTTTTGTATTACTAGAAATGTAAAGGACCTTATCTTTACCTTTACTTAAATGTGTATTAGTTTTTGGTTAAAATAAAAAAACCAGTGAGTTTGTGGTGAGCTCAAGAAAACTACATTATAATAAGTTATTAGTGAGCTCTAGAAAACTAACAAGTTTGCTGGTGATCTTCGAAACCAGTGAGTTTTTAAGTGAGCTTATGAAAACCAGAAGAGTGCTGGGAGTACTATGTTTATGCCCCCTTGAGTTAGAATCTAAAATTGTGTTGGGAATACTGTTTACGCCTTGTAAAGATAGAATCTATAAGAGTGTTTGAAGCACTAATGTATTTCTATTATATGGTATATACCGGAGCTCAAGGCATAATGAGTGTGTATTCTTGAAAGAGTAGATGTAGGGACAGGGTTCCCAAACCACTATAAAAATCATGTTATTTGTGTGTGTTTGCTTAATTGATTTATTCTTCATACACTTTACAGTTTTATCATTCACTCTACATTACACCACACATAAGCACGAAAAGAGAAAAATTATCTAACAAGGGTTAAGCAATGATTTTTATTTTACCTAATTTGCCCCTCCCCTCTTGGGTTAACCCATACTATAGGACTCTTCACTTCTGAGTTTAGAAACTTCTTTTGAGCTTATTCTGTATCACTACTATCTATCTTTTATGACATATCTGAAACTTGGAAGCATTTCTAAAGTTCAAATTCTAACACACATCTAATTACAAAGATGACATTCTGCATTACTTCTGGTAAGTTTCTGAGTGTATAAGCTTCCTTTGAATTATTTTTGAAGTAGTTCTGAAGTGGCTCTGAATACTTCTGAATACTTCTAAGCTTCAAGCCTTATTTCTAAAGTAGTTTTGATTTATCTTTGAAGTACTTTTGAGCTTCACACCTTTTCTCTAAAGGGATTCTGATTTATCTTTGAAGTACTTCTACATACTTTTGAGCTTCACGCATTATTTTTGAAGGGATTTCTAATTTATCATTAAAATACTTCTGAATACTTCTGAGCTTCACGCATTATTTTTGAAGGGATTTCTAATTTATCATTAAAATACTTCTGAATACTTCTGAGCTTCACGCCTTATTTCTGAAGGAATTTCTAATTTGTCTCTGAAATACTTCTGAATATTTCTGAATTGCTTCTTCACACCTTATTTCTAAGGGAATTTCTAATTTGTCTCTGAAATACTTCTGAATATTTTTGAATTGCTTCTGAGTGATTTTTAATTGAGCATTCTTTTTAAATTATTTTCTTTCTATGATGATATGTGCTTTAAAATTAGAAATTACTCTCCTTAATTCATTTTAACAGATTAACATTGCATCACTTGAAAAGTAATTAGTTAGTAACTTAACTCTTCACTCATATATTTGCTCATCATCAAAATTTAGCTGCTTAATTATATTCATCATCAAAATCAAGTTAAATAAGAAGATTAGACTCAACATATGCATTTCTTAAGATGTTATGCAAATTAAAATATTTCAAACTTAGTTTTAAGACAGAGTCCATCTTTGTCCAAAATCTCTTATCTTCATTCAAAACTCAACCAAATTACTCCTAGAGTCCAAAATTGCATTCTTGCGTTTAAATGGTCATTTCTGAGA
The DNA here is from genome assembly GCA_036873735.1 of Pouteria campechiana. Taxonomy (NCBI): domain Eukaryota; kingdom Viridiplantae; phylum Streptophyta; class Magnoliopsida; order Ericales; family Sapotaceae; genus Pouteria; species Pouteria campechiana. Next base: position 15,228 of record JAYJMB010043033.1, read on the forward strand.
TAACGCATTCTTTTTCCTATTGTATAAACCATTTTCGCATTTTAAATCATATCACCAACCTACTTTTAGCAAATTCATTTATTCTAATCCTCAAAAACACTATCTAGAATTATCTTTATCTTCTCCTCTCGCAACTCAAACCCATTCACCACCATGGAGAGAAGAAAGTGTATTTGCCAGATGGCATAGACAGAGTTTGTCAAAAGAAGCAAAGAAGCATTTGAAGACTTCAATTCATTGAAGCAGAGTAGTATGGATAAAGAAATTTTTAAGAAGTCATGGATTGAAGATAAATCTTCAGAAACAATTCATATTATCTCTTAAGATAAAGATCATATGACAAAATAGATTTCTACACAAGATATTATGTTCATAGGATGTGCAAAGATTGGCTTTGAAGGATATGAGAATCATCATAATATAAGCCAAATAGCCTGAAGCTTAACTCAACTACATCTGTAGTCCAATATAGAGGAATGAGAAAAGAAGTACAGAAGCCGCAACAACATCACCCCTTCCCCAATACAAAACTTTGGCTCCTTCGATGTGACCTTTTCAAAAGTAATGGACACATGCCTATGCATGATTCCAAAATTTTTCGAAGGATCATAATTGGACTCCACCTAATCCTTCGACCCCATCTATTTCTTCCATCCATCTCATCCTTGCTACACTTCTCACAGTCTAATTATACCTCTGTGTTGATTTTTATTACACTCAAATAAACTGTTTGTACTGAAATATAATAAAATATCTTTTTGTGTTAATCTTAAGTATTCTATCTTGATAAACAATCTATAATGCATTTTTTTCTTTCCCTTGTACCTTTTTTATTATGACAAAAAGGGGACAAAATAGAAAAATAGGATAAATAGGAAAATAGTAGAATTAGAGAACTAGAGTGAATTAGAATACACTTAGTCAGGGGGAGCTATGTAACAATTATGTATGTCTTGTAATGGATGAAAATTTTCTATTCAGTTACCATATATGCTTATGATTGTTACATATTTTGTCTGTTTGAAAGGTAATTCACTCAGTTGTTTTCTCATCATCGAAAAGGGGGAGATTATTGAACCAAACATCTTTTACTTGAATTAATTTTGATGATGAAGGTGTTTATCTAGCCAAATTTTAATGGTGAGCAAAAATCATATGAGTGAATGGTTAAGCTACTAACTGTTACTTTCAAGCATATAGTATATGTATATATAAATCAGCAAAATAACTTTAGTAAAGTGGACAATGCACACTAGATAAAATTAGAGACAAGATCCACCATTTATCAAAAGAAGAAAAAGTAAATGCTTAAAGAGTATGGCAGGCATCATATACAAGCTTCAAAGTCACTTCGAATGCATTCTCAAATGCTGCTGAAGCCAATTAGACTGATGGCCAAGTTTGGACACAAACATGACTTCAAAAACATACATCAGTAGAAGAGAAACATTGTTCAAACAAAGTGAAGCCAAATTTTAGACTCAAGCAAAGGTTCGAACACTATGGAACTAAATTCAAACACAATGAAGATCTTGTTTGGACATAAAGCTAAGTTCAGATGCTAACGAAGTATGAAGTAAAGATGCTAGAAACTCAACTCAAAGCTTCGAATGTTGTTATTGCAAGGTTAGTTAGTCCGAAATTTAACTTTAGACATTGTCAAGTCATCCCTGGATGAAGCCAAAGTTCTCTCATGTGGCCAAGGAAATTCATACCATTTCTCAGTCCAAAATTTTATTTCAGACACAACAACCCTTTTCAGACAAAGCTGAGTGAAGTTTGTTACAAGTTAAACATTTCATTCAATCCAAAATTACTAGTTATCCCATTTAAATGGAGTCTTAAGAGGGGGACTGAATTAAGCCTTTTAAAAAATTTGGCTAGGATAAAAATTAAAGTGTTGAAAGAATGGAAAATAGATCATGCAACATAGGACAATGGTATTTTATAGTGGACGACCCAACACGGCACCTACTTCACTCTCTGAATTAGCCTCACTCGCTACATTCAGGTTCCACTAATCACCTGTTAGTTTGATAAGCTCATAGACAAACTTTACACACATTGATTTTCAAGCTCACCAATAAACTCATATATTATTGGTTTTTAAACTCATCAATAAACTTTTACAACCGTTGGTTTCCAAGCTAACCAACAAACTTATATAATCAACAAGCCCCTGGCATGCTATTTCAAACAAAGAATGGTGTACAATAACGAATTTTCTTACACAGGCTTATTTGTACAGAAATAAATGTTTGCAATAAACACAGAGAATGTCAAACTCTAATAAGTTATTGCAAAGGATGTTCTTGTTGGTCCCTTGCATAATGGTAGCTCAAGAGGGGGGGTGAATTGAGCTTTTAAAACTTTTGGCCAAATTAAATGATCCAACTGCTGCATGAATAAATAGAATAAATTGCACAACACAACACAAGACTTTTATAGTGGTTCAGACATTCCTAGGTTCCTACTTCACTCCTCTGAGATAATCTCCTCTATTGATCTTAGGTTCCACTAACACTTTGATCAACCTGATCAAATACACATACAACAACCTCACCAACCAACTTACTGGTTTTCCAAGCTAACTAAGAACTTTTACAACTTGTTCATTTTCAAAGCTCACCAACAAACTTGTACCCTTTTAATAAGTCTCCTACTTATTTATCTCAATACATAAACACCAAGTACTCTGCTTATGTTACCAAATACTAAAATAAAGTGTACATATTAATGTCTCTTACTGAGCCAGACTTGTACATAAAATTTTAAACTTTTAGTAAATGAATAAGCGATAAGAGAGTAAAAGATTCAAACTCCTTGATTTAGAAGCGATTTAGGCTTTGAGAGCTTCTGATAGAGATGTAGCCGTTGGAGTTGAACATTGAAGGAAGATTTTGAATGTTCTTCTTATATTTCTCGTATATTCAGTGATATTCAAAATAGTTATTTTCTTTTGCTTCTAAATCTCTCTTTTATAAGTTGAGAGAGATTTTTTTGTTACTGACTTTGGCAAACATTCAAACATTTAAAAATATTTTTCTTCACCTTACACTTTATTTGCGTTTGACTTTACTGCAATCTAGTATTAGTTTGCTACTCTGTCACTAACTTTTCTCAATGTTGACTTTCGTTTCGGATGCTCCAAAGTTGCTTCTTCAGTTACTCCAAAGAGATGAGTGAACAGATGATGTCTTGATTGATTTTGGATGTTTTGATTAGTTTATTTTAGATTCTCCAAAATTATAGTAAGCTTTCTTGATTACGATAGTCCTTTGTAGAGAGGAGTTCAGATTTTCTGAACTTTTAATATTTTAGATAGGCGACTCCAAAGTGTTGTTTAATAACTCTGAAGCTTGGTTATTATCTCTGAAGTGAGGCTTTGTAGACTCTGAAGTAGCTCGAATGAATTCCGAAGTTTGTTTGAATTACTCCGAAACGTGACTCCAAGTCTCCGAAGCATATCTGTTTACTCTGAAGTGTAACTAATTAACTTTGAAGCTTGTCCTGTTGTTTTCAAAGTGTACTGTGATAACTCCAAAACTTCCATGACAACTCTAAAGCATACTTGACGATTCTGAAGCTTGCTATAATAATTCCAAAGCTTGCTATAATAATTCTGAAGTACGCTGTGACAGTTTTGAAGCTTTGTTGTTGACTCCAAAATGTGCTTATGACGACTCCAAAACACGCTATGAGGACTCTAAAGTAGTTCCAGTTAACTCCGAAGCTTGTTATGAAGTCTCCAAAGCTTATCTTGGGCTGACTCCAAAGCTTTCTAATCAACTCTAAAATATGTCATGTTTACTCCAAAACTTGTTCGAAGATTGTCTGTTTACTCTAAAGTACACTTGTGATGACTCCAAAGTGTTCCATTTTACTCCAAAGCTTGTTGTGATAACTCTAAAGATGTGTTTGTTGGCTCCAAAGCATGTCTTCAAGACTTCAAAATTTCTATTTTCTTGTTTTAAGTATATGTAAAATTTATATACTTATTTTTTAAAGAGCATTTACTCTTTTTCTTCCTTTTATCATCATGAAGGTTATTCTCAAGTTGAGTATGAGTTAATATTTCAGCAACATACTTGAGAATAAATTATTAGTACCTTAATGTTTCACTCATATCTTTACTTATCATCAAAATATACTTGGTTAAGAATGTTCATCATCAAAATAAAGCTTGATAGTATGTTTGATAGTTCTTTGAATGCAGATGGCATTTTGCTCAATGGAGTTAGAAGAAAAACTTTATTATCAGAGTAAATGCTCTATAAGCTCTTTCTCTCTAACTTGCTTACTCGTCTAACTCTTGTAACATCTTTGAATGACTTCTCTTTACTCCTTTTAAAGTAAGATTCAAAATCTACTCATTGGAGAAGATAGTGTTCATTAAATGCGAGTGAATTGTCAAGATTTTCTACCTGTTGAAGTGTTCTTGTTCTCTTTATCGAAAGGCTATTGGTAATGTCCAAAGTTATAATTTCGGAATAAATGAATCATTCTGCTTGCAACTGACTTTAACTTGGCTATGTCCAAAAATGCTTTTTTGTGTCCCAAGTTAAGATTTCGAACTAAGAAGTAGCATGAGTTGCTTTATCTACATGAGTGAACTCTGACTTTGTCAAGGGATGAGTTCGTAGTGTCTGAAGTTAAATTTTGGACTGACTAACTCTACAATAGCAATATCCGAAGCTTGGAATTGAGATTTTTGGACTTGGACTTCTGAGACACATTGGACTAACTTTACCAATGTCCAAAACTAGCATTGAGCTTTCAGCATCTTGACTTCTTACTTTGCCAATGTCCAAACTTGGCTTTATGTCTGAATTGGTCTTCAAAGTGTCCGAGCTTAGTTCTGTAGTGTTTGAACCTTTGATTGAGTCTAGAATTTGGCTTCACTTTGTCCGAACAGCGATTCTCTTCTTTGATAGTATGTTTTTGAAGTCAAGTTTGTGTCCAAACTTGGGCATCAGTCTGATTGTCTTTGGTAGCAATTGAGAATATATTCAAAGTGACTTTGAAGCTTGTTTATGATGCCTACAATACTCTTTGAGCATTTATATTTTTTTCCTTTGATAAATGATGGATCTTGTCTTTGATTTTATCTTGTGTGCGCTATCCACTTTTAGTTATTTTCCTCATATGTTATTCATTACTGCACACTTGGAAATAAAGTCGATAACTTCACCATTCACTCATATGATTTTTGCTCATTAGTAAAACTTGGTTGGTTAAATACATTCATCATCAAAATCAATCCAAGGAGGTTTGGTTCAATAATTACAACTTTAGATAATGCCAAAAGCCTTCAAACAATGAGAACCCACAAGAACGTTTCAATAGGTAGAAAATCTTGACGATTCACTCACATTTAAGGCATGTCATCTTCTCCAACAAGCGGATTTTGAATCCAAGTTTAAAAGGAGTAAAGAAAGGTTATTCCAAATACACAGAAGTTGTCAAGAGAAAACATAGAGCATTTACTAAAGTCTTAAAGCTTTCTTCCCACTCTACTACACAAATTGCCATCTACATTCAAAGATCATCTAATACAACAACAACTCAGAGTCTGAAATTCTTTGTGCTTATTGCATTATATTTTTTTTTGCACTTTTATTTATGTACAAGTCAGCCTATGTAAGAGGCATTTTTATTGTATAATATTAATTGTTTGAGACAGCAAGCAAGGGGCTTTTTGATTGTGTATAAGTTTGTTGGTTAGCTTGGAAACCAACGGTTATAAAAGTTCGTTGGTGAGCTTGGAAACCAATGGTTATAAAAGTTCGTTGATGAGCTTAGAAACCAACAGTTGTATAAGTTTGTTGGTGAGCTTGGAAGCCAACATATGTAAAATTTTTTGGTGAGCTTGTAAAACCAATAAGTGAGTAGTTGAACCTGAGTGCAGTGAGTGAGGCTAACTTAGAGAGTGAAGTAGGCATCGTATTGGGCTAAATCATTATAAAAAATACTATTGCGCTGTGCTACATTATATGTTTTCCATTCTTTTAGCACTTTAATTTTTATCTTGACCAAATTTTTTAAAGGCTGATTACTTAATAAATATGAAGTGCTTGGAACTCCTCTAGTGTTGGATTTGATATGACTTGAGGCTCATTAAACTTTGGGCTCTTTGAAGTGAATGCACTTGGAAGCTTGATTATGTCTCTTATGAATGCTTCATTTTTAGCTCTTAGAACCCTCAAGAATTATCTTTCTCTTCAACATAGTCTGTATTTATAAGTTTCAAAGAGATTCTTAACTATTTGGAAGAAGACTATTAAAAATTAGCCATTAAATTGCCTATTGAATTTTTGACCGTTATGATGCTAGACCTCTGTCATTATAACCACTCCTCAGTCAAAATCCTCTATGGATGTCACAGGCTCGAAGAGGTCTATGGTCTTCTCTATAGCTTCCCTTTGTAGAATCTGACCATTGTAGAGATCTTAAGACACCTTTATGGACGTGACTTTGAACACCCAGCTAGGCAACAAGTGTGACAGACCTTTATCATCTTAGCTCTTCTCTATGAACTTCTTTGTTAGTCCTATGCTCTATAATCATGATTTCAGTGGACCTGACAGACCTTTATAGCCCTTTTCATTTCCTCTATGGTACTCCTTTGCCACTTGAAACCTTAGCAAAACTTCATTAGTTTAAGTTCAAATCATATGCAAGTTTTATTGTCATCAAAACTACACACTTAGACTCAATAATTTTTGATTAAATTAATAATTTTTTTATTCACATTAATAGTTAATTGACAAGTGACACATGTATTATTTGCAATCATTAATTTATAAGTTTTCTAACATTTTTTAATAAATTATTATCATTTATTTACTACATTAATAAATTAATAAATCATAATAAATGGGTTAAAAATATCAAACCATAAATAAAATTTAAATATGCAATTAATAAATAAAAATTTATATATTTATAAAAAATATATTCTAAAAAATGTAGTAATCACTATCCAAAAGGAGTTTAAAAATTTGTTATTTGCAAATGGTGTTAGAAAAATGTGGATCTCATCATAAAAAAGTGTTATAAGGCATTGGAAGCTTTTTATTTGTTAAGGCCATTTTATTCAAAAATCGTGTGCGTAGACTTTTAAAGTTTTTAATAAAAATTTTAAGCTTCAATAATGCCTCTTTCAATGTTATTATGTGACATCTATAATCATTCAATACAAAAATAAATAATATTTTTAAAGTGTGATGGTAACTTTACTTCTTTATGATGTATGGAAGTGAAAAATTGGTTAAAAGAAAAAGGAAAAATAGGTATTTACTTTTTATTTTTCTTTTATATTATTTTTTATCTATTTTTCTATTTTGATAATTTTAAAAATTTTAGATTAAGTTTTTATTGTTTTCTTATTTAATTTAAAATTTATAAATTTTAAAAATATAATTTAAATATAAATTTTGCCCCTACCCATGGCTCCGCCACTTGAAAAAGACTCTGGGTAATGAATAGATTAGAAATAGACCTTTTGCATGCCATCCCAAACGGAGCATTTTAGTCTTTTGGATGTTAATATAATTAAATGAATTACAAAAGTTGTGCCCACGAAACTTGCCAAAAAATTGAAACGAAACTGAAGCCCTAAATTGTGATTATAGGAATCGAAGGACTGATTTTAGATAAAACACAACAAAACCGGCTTCGACGGCCTTTCGTGTCCTCTCAAACGAAACTTGTGGAAAGATTCCAACCACGTACGAGGTGCTTTCAATACAATGCACGTGCCCATGTGAACAATTTCTTTCCAGAGAACAAAATGACCACGAGACGAAAAAGGAAGCAGCACTTGTCAGCATTCCCCTTGATTTGACAGGTGCGCCGTCCCTCAGCAGCACTTTGTTGAGCCCATGAAAGCATGGAAAGAAGCCTAGAAGGACGGCGTTGTACCCCCATGTTTGAACTTTGAAGACTGGCATCCTCCACCAGCACCTATCTTAATTATTCGTCGTTTCCTCACGACATATTTTCATGTCTCAAATGTCAGACACAGTCTCCGTCCGTTGCACGGAATTGGAGGTAAACTGTAAACCCTTTGACTGAAGGACCCAGAAAGAAATAGTAGCCTTTGGACTTGTCTTCGTTAGATCAGGGGAGTTAACTACAAGGACGATAACGATGCTTTGATACTTGACCACCATCAGGCATACATGAACAGTATTCTCGCACCCAGCAGGGATCAGACACTTATTAACTATTTAGTACAATCCGATTGACAAATTCAAAACATTGTCTTATTATTAGAATTACACAGTATCTAATTTTGTGGTTTGAATATATTTGTTGATTTGCGAAATTCAAAAGTCGAAGTTATTTCCAATGCATGGAATAGGCGATCTTGAGTGCATTCAACCTTTATATATGCGAGGCTCTCTCTCTCTCTCTCTCTAAGTGTGGTAACTCAGATTTTCAATTTCACTTTAGACACATCTATTTCATTTCCATATATCGAGAAATACAAATTTTTAATGACCAATTATTCCTGTCCTCTTATGTGCTTGTATAAAGTGGATCATCTTTGCAGCTTGCCGCGTTCAAAGAATATGCTGGAGTTTGATGTAGAGTAGACCACTATTCTTTCTTATTCTAACTGATAAGAGTAAGATTTAACCATGTTCCTTTAGCATTTATTTCCAATAAACTAGGTGTTGAGATATTTCATTACGGAAATGTAACGAATAATTTGGAAGACGAACATAGCAAGCACAACCAACTGCGTTGGGATCTTCGTAAGGGGAAACAATAAGATTAAATAAATAGATAAATAAAAGAAAGCATTCCAAAGGAAATGCCCAAAAAGCCCTTAATATTGTGAGTTCATTCCAAAAGTGTCAAATCGATGACTCATGTACGTACACTTAGTGCATTTATTTTTACACGAACGTTTTCATGAGTTAATATTCTCAACTAACATATGGTGTGGATAAACTCTTTAATTTTAGGAATAGTGTTTTTGGCTCAACAAAAACGGAGCCGAGAGATGATCAGAAGTTCCATAGCCTGGCGCCTGTCTCCTGCGCTACCTCCTCCTCGTCTTGATCTTCCTCCCCCTCTCTTGTAAACAACCACCCCGCCGGAAACTCATCCAAAGGCGACGGTGGGTAATAGTTCAGCAGCCCCGTCGTGGCCTCCATCTGGGGAACCTGCTGCGAAGTCGGTACCGGAGCCTGCTCCTCCGGTGGCCCTCCCTCGTTTGCGAACTTCCTCGCCGCTCTCCCAATCTCCTCCGGCGTCAGGTTCCCTGCTGAAGGGATCTCCGGGGGTTTACCCGGGAAGTTGAAGCTTGCAGAGGGGCCACGTAAGCAGAAAACAGCGGCATCGTAGGCCCTGGCGGCCTTCTCCGGGGAATCGTAAGAGCCAAGCCAAATACGGTCCCTGCTGTTGGGAAGCCGCACTTCCGCCACCCATTTCCCCCACTTCCGCATTCTAACGCCTTTATAACGGACGCCAGAGCTGGAGCTGCTCCCACTGGAGAAGTCCCCTCTCTCCGTTGTCCTCCGGCCTTTCGCCGTGGCCGTGGCAGCCTCCATTGATGGCTTTCGTTTGGCAGCGTTATATTTGTAATTTGAAGTTGGCGGGAGCCGCTGCAGCGAGCGTGCTGATTTATATATTGTGGGGAGGGAGGGTGGGAACGCGCGTAGGTAGGTAGAAGCACCGTGCAGGGAGCGTGTACGCGGGTGCTTGACTGAGTTGAAAGCTGACACAAGATGAGAGAATTTGTTTCATGTGGGAAGAGAGGACGGAGGGAGGGGCTAGGCCAGGTGTGGTGGTGGGCCGGTGAAAGTTTCATTTTCCACTCGTTTGCGGCGACAGTGGGATGACGTTCTAGACTGGGACAGCGCGTTTGCTGTTTGGCCGGCCGGGCGAAAAAGTCAGCCAGCCAGTCCGTAACGCGGCCCCTCGTCTACGTCGTAATCATACATCACAGGCTATCGGCAGCCGCCGCCCATGCACACATGACAAGTATCATTCACTTTTTTGGGCCCGTCTGTTTGCACCATTTCCCTCCTGCCTTTTATGGTTAAGTAGAATACAATGATAGCATTTTGTGTGAATGGCCACCGCCTATATATAATATTTTATACGCGGTTAGTCTATCTTTAGTGAAATTATTAGGTATAAATTATAACCACTATGTTTGATATCAATTGCTAAAAATTTCGATGAGCGAATATTACAGATATGCTGCCACTACATAGCAATTGTCACTTCATAGACTAATTAAATTGGCTTGCGGCCTTTTGTATTAATTCATATTTTTCCAAATTAATATTATTTTGCTACTTGTTTACATTATAAATCACCATCATTATAGTTTGTAATTGCATCTTGTTAGGGAACCATAATACTGATCAGTCAAAGTGGAAGTCAATGAAAGATAAGCACGTCAGATATGAGGAAACTAATTTGTCGTGTCTAGGGTCCACATGAAGCCAATCTCCCATAACATTTGCGAAAATTCTAGAAATTTACTCTAACTAGAAAACCTCCTAGGTTGGAATTATTAACGTATAAGATATTGCATTTGTTGGTCCCTTGCTTCTTTCAAAAACTTTGGCCAATTTAAAGATTCTTTCTACAAATAGATAATGGAAAAATCAAACAGCTTTATTTTATAATGGTTCAGCCCAAGTAAGGTTCCTACTCTACTTTTTCTATTCAATCTCACTTATTGTACTCAGGTTCCACTAACATGTGTTTATATATATTGCCTTAAAATTGCTTGTTTTATGGCAAAGCAAAGAAGTCAAGTAAGATTGGAAAAGTACATGGGATGTGCAAGTGCAAAAAATAAAATACAATGGAAGCACACAAGCACACAAACAATAAGACTATAAGGGTTATAGTGGTTTGGGCCCCCTAGGCACCTGCTCCACTCTTCAAGGTTTTTCTAACCTTCGGTGCCACTAAACCATATTGAATCACACCTCCCTAGTTTCCAGAGATCACCAAGAACTGATATAGCCTAGATTCCTATAAGCTAACCAAAAATTGATGTTCAAATTATAATTCTTCGCAAGTATACGAACGTATAATAATATAGTGTGCAATGCAAGGGTCGAGCCCACAGAGAACGACGAACCAACTTAATTAATCTTAGTTACTAAGTATATAACTAAATAGACTTGGAATAAAGTTTGGTATAATTTTTAGAAACTTAATAAAATAAAAGTAAATAAATAACTAAAGATAATGCAGAGAGATTAACAAGGAGAAGAGGTCTAGGGATCCAATTTCACTATTATATGACATCCCTTTGCCAATAGAATGTGTGACTAAATGCCTCACTTGGGTTTGTTCTTTCAAAAACAAGATTATTATCATTAGGTGTACAGGTTTAAGTCAAGTGCTTTCACTCATTCTAATTACCTAGGGTGTATAGCATAATTAAGGTGAAAACTCATTATGTTCAAGAACATAAGAACCAAAATAGAATGGTTTAGCATATGATATGTACCTTAACCATCTATCCTTCTCATTCAAGGGTGCTCATGGTTTAGCATATGATATGTACTTTAACCATGCTTTGATAAATAATCTAACTCATAATATTGTAGCATTAATAATATCCAACAATCCATAACAAAGAGTATCAAAAAGGGCTATATCTTCACCCTAGAAAAAGAGATTTAGTTCATAAGAGAAAATAAATTAACTTCCTGAGATAGGATGATAACAATGAAGAATATCTTCTCTCTTTCTTCTTTCTTACTTGCAATCCCTTCTTCTTTTCCATGAGAAATCTTCAAGAAAAATGGCTCTAAATCCCAAAGAAAACTCTCCAAATGGAAGTGAGAAGAACCCTAAAAAACCCTAAGTTTTTGCTTAAATACCTCGCAAATACTCAATTGCAGAAAAAATCTGTAAAATATGTCTACCGTTGGTGCCATTGGTGGTGTCTGGTTCTGGCGCCAGTAGTGCCGGCCTACTGCCTGACAGAGGTGTCTGGTTCTGGCACCAACTGCGCGGACTGGTTGCCTTGTTCCGTGTTGCATTTTTGCTCCATCTTTATAGCCATTTTTTTTCGAACCTGAGCTTCTTCTTTTCCATTCTTTTTTCTTCTTTTTCATCTTCAAGGAACTTATAAAATCTAACAAATGAGCATTAAATTCATCTAAAAGAGATAAGAATTTCTAAATAAATAAGCCTAAATATGTGTAATATAAGTATATAAATTCACTCATCAAATACACCCAAACTTGCTTATTTGCTCGTCCTCGAGCAAACTAGAAATTTGAACTCATGAATCAGTTAGGATAATTTCTCTTGATCAATTAGTAACATGCTAGACAAATTACACATATACATATAATTCAGAAATCATTCAAGACACTTACTAAGTAATCTCATGAAATTCATGTTTCATCAATCCTTTCATGAAGTGAAAATGTATGTGTAATATCAATTTCATGCTACATGCATACTTTTTAGTCAACAATATGCAAACCAGTGATTCTAATGATCTTCACAAAACACTCCATAAGCTTGCTTTTTATGATCCCTCTCCACTAATGTACATGACTCTATTCACTTGAATCTATAGGTCTTTGTTAAGCTTATAATGGGGCCTTGGGTTTGGCTAATAAAGAAAATAAATAAGGATTCATAAAGTAAGAGATCATAATGGAATTGCATATAAATGTTTACTCCCTTAAAAAAATTTTCTTTGGGATTTTTTTCTGTTTTATTTTTATTATTATGGGCTTTATTGCTATCACACTCCCAAACTTATTTTCTTTCAAGTTCATTGGGATGTAATCCCCCCTATTATGGTCTATATTACTATCACATCTCCAAACTTGTTTTTTATTGAGTTCATGGAGATGTGGTTCCCTCATTTAAAAGTTGATTCCTTACTAATTCTTTTCTTTTTGTTCTTTTTCTTCTTCTTTTGACATTCTTCTTTACAATTCCCCCTGAACTTAATTTCTTTTGCTTCACTCATACCTCTCTAATAACTATATATATAGAATATATCTCTTATAGGTCAAGCATGGTTTTTCAGGCTAAAAGAGTTTAGATAATGAGGCTAAAGAAAGAAAATTGAATGGTGGTCTTTTACATGCATTGCATATGCCATTCTTTCATGAAGGTTCAAAGGGGACACTAGTGACATGAACGTACTAGGTTAGCTTGAAAGGCTCAAACTGATAAAAAAATTGCCTAAATCACATCTAAGTAAACATATAATCCAGGATTTTACCTTGAGGAATAATCAAACAAGTTCTAGAATGCTTGTGTCAACCAAAATAAGTTACTAATTTCATAACATTATCAACTTGTCAGCATACACTTTGCATGATCATAACATAACGTGCCCAATGAAATTTTCATCAATCATGAAAAAGAAAGACTTATCATAAGAATCATTAAATAGTGAGGTAGCATTGATCCTTCTTTCTAAATCATGTGTAATGGTAATAAAAAACTTAGCATATGTTACTGATCATCAAGAAAGAATTGATTCTATTCAACTAAGCATGTTAGCACAGTTGCTCTTGGATTTCCTTTAGCTAAGCCAACATAAAAATTTAAACATAACACATAAGCAACTCCAAACTAACCAAACCAACTAAACACATGACACACAAACTAAATAAACTACAACAACCCCCAAACTTATATAAAACATTGTCCTCAATCTTGAATAAGTAGTGGAAAACAAGGACTTCCTTGAAATGGATTACTCGTCTAAGATGTCATCTTACACCCAACTTGAATCTTCGTCTGGTACATTAGGATGTAGGTGGAGATGGGAAGATAGTAGAGCTATCATCTTTTTTTTTTTTGAATGTCCTGGCGTTGGCGACGCTTGCTCGCTATTTCCTCTTACCAACTTATGGTTTTCTAGCACCAGAGGCACCCTATTGCTACCTTGAAACTCCTTTTTCATCTTGTATCATCACCTATTTGATCTCCTTACTTGAAAATGTTACTTAGGCCTTTAACCTGTCAAACATTAAATAATAATGCATTAAGTAAAGCAGATAGGAAGAATAAGGATGTAATCTATCAACCTAATGATTAAAGCGCAATTATTTAAACCAATGCAACGATGTCTAAGAAATTGAAATAACTAAAAGATAAAATGGCTTGAGTAACATCTGAGCAAGATGAACTCCCTTTCTCTACAATTTTTTTAATTTCCTACACTTCATTCAGTTGCCTTCGCTTGTCCTCTTCGTTATATTTCTTCACACGATGTCCATTAACTTTGAAAGTACTCCTGTCTTTTGGATTCTTTAGTTCAACTGCTCTATGAGGAAACACTTGTGTGACATAGAATGGACCGACCCAACGTGACTTTAGTTTTCCTAGAAACAAATGCAAATGTGAGTCATAAAGCAAAACATCCATCCTAGGCTCAACGTACCATTTACAAATGGCTTTATCAAGATATTTCTTGGTTCGTTCCTTGTAGATCTTGACATTCTCATATGACTCATTCCTCAGCTCCTCTAGTTTATGAAGTTGAAGTTTCCTCTGCTCTTGTGCCTTTTCCATATCATAATTTAGATGTTTAATAGCCTCCTATGCCTCAACTAATGAGGAGCTTGACTCCAGGGGCCAATATGGCTAAGGTAAGAATTATAATTTTGAAAGCCATATCTTGAAGAGAAATGTTTCTGTCGGTGGGGATAATCTATAACATTGTTGTGAACAGAAGCAGCATCATCCCAACAAAAAGAGTGAGAGAGCCTCCTTTGATGCTTCATTTTCCACCACTCAATGGACTTCCTAAATTTTCTTGCTAAAGATCCTACCTTGATTTGCTTCATTATTGTGGTGTAGAGAAAGATTGTGATTCAGACATTTAAATAGATGGTTTACGGGGACTATATGAGGTGGGTGATGTGATTTTCCAAGAAAGGTAGAATCACTCATGCTAAAAATAGAGTTGGATGTGATAACCATAGCTGTAAGTCAATTCTAGCAAGAAAACAAAGATACTCGACCTCGGGAATCATTCTTCAGACGATGTGCATCTAGAGCACTTGATATGAATTTCTTACTTCATTTGAGATGAAGTTTAGCATATTCAACATTGTAATTTTAAGCATAAAAACATTAGAGATTTAATTTTTATATCATTATGTTTGTCATGCCTAATTCTCCTCTAATGTTGTAGAAGGTGTCTAATGACAATGATTTGGTGAAAATATCATCAAGTTGAGCATTTGTAGACACATATTCTAGACATATATCATGTTTCTCAACTTGATCTCTAATAAAGTATTGCCTAATCTCTATATACTTAATTCTCGAACGTAGGGCATGATTTTTTGTCAATCATATGGCACTAGTGTTATCACATTTAATGGGTATGTCTCTATAGCTTAGTCCATAATCAAGAAGTTATTGTTTCATCCACAGCAACTGAGTGTAACAACTTCCAGCGGCTATATATTCAACTTTTGTTGTAGAGAGAGCAACACTAGTCTATTTTCTAGAAATCCATGATTTTAAACTATTTCCTTAGAATTGATAGGTTTTACTAGTACTTCTTTTATCAATTTTGTATTCTCCAAAATCAGCATTAGAATATCTGATAAGTTCAAAATCTGTTCCTTTGGGATAATAAAGTCTTAGATTTGGTGTGTCAACCAGATACTTAAAGATTTATTTTACTGCAATGAGATGAGATTCTCTAGGACTGGACTGAAATCTAGCACCTAAGTATACACTAAATAGAATGTCTGGTCTAGATGCAGTAAGGTAGAGAAGAGATCCTATCATACTTCTATATTATTTTTGATCTACTGGTTTACCTTTCTCATCCTTGTCTAGCCTTGTTGATGCGCTCATTAGAGTGCTTGATGTCTTAGCTTCTTCCATGTTGAACTTCTTTAGCATCTCTCAAGTGTATTTGGATTGACAAATATAATTTTCATCATTCCTTTGCTTAATTTGCAATCTAATGAAGTAATTTAATTCTCCCATCATACTCATTTTCTAATTTCAAATTCAACCTGCATTATCTTTGAGAAATCCTGACAAAGTTTTTCATTAGTAGCTCCAAATATAATATCGTCCACATAAATTTGAACTATCAAGATATCTTTATCAATGTTCTTAATAAATAGATTAGTGTCAACTTTTCCTCTTTTGAATTCATGATCACTTAAAAAATTCCTCAACCTTTCATACTAGGCTCTTGGAGCTTATCTTAAACCATATAGTTCCTTAGTGAGCTTATAGACATAATTGGGTTTATTATTATTCTCAAAACCAGGAGGTTGATTTGCATACACTTCTTCACTTAGGTATCCACTCAAAAATGTGCTCTTTACATCCATCCGAAATAACTTATATGAGATACAAAAGTGAGTAGCATTCTAATGGCTTCTAATCTAGCTACAGGGGCATATGATTCCTCAAAACCAATTCCTTCTTCCTGAGAGCACCCTGATGAGAATGCAAAATGTCATATTTTATTCTCCTAATACTTCATCTTTTGCACCTATTTGATTCCTAAATATAC
>JAYJMB010043044.1:0-31742 GCA_036873735.1 Pouteria campechiana
ATATATGTCGGCCCCTTTTTGGACCAAAACTATAGAATAACTCAGATGATACGAAGTCACAGTCAACCTTTAAGCAGCTCAAACATCAGAAATAGAAAATGACTTACTAATGTTGAAGCTCTATCCAATTAGCTGGGTTTAGCTGCATGAATAAAATATGATTTGTCCACCAATGCAGATTTTGGTGGGTTCTAGCCAGACTACAGTCTATATGTAAACAGATGGGGTTTTCTTGTAATGTATGTTTAGCTGTATGCATTTGCATTGTCCAATTCAAGTGATTTCAATTTATTGGTTTTTTGAGGTGCATGATACGGACAATCTTATATAAAAGCAAGTATTTTCAGTTTGGTCGTCCTGTGGTATCTTTATATTGACAATCTTTTGTATGACATTATGGCCACTTTCAATGTCAAGTTTGTAATATGCAATTCAACTTAGGCATGTAGACAATTCCAAAGACTTCATGGTTGGAGATAAGATTTGGATAACCTTATTCACCCGAACAAAAAGGGCAAAAGACTTTCAGTGAATTCTGTGGCTGCTTTTGTATTTAAGATAAGGGAAATGATTTCATGATAACATTACCATGGAAATTTCCATGCAAATAGTGCATTTTAGGCTCATGATGGTTTATAGGATAAATCCAACTCATTCATCATGTTTAGATTCACTTAAATAGTTATTTAGTTAAGATTTAAAAAATTATCTGAGTTAAAAGCTTAAGTGGATCACAACTAAACAGACAATTTTGACAGTTGCTTATTCTTTCTCAAACAAGATGAATCTTATTTTCCTCTTAGGTCTCCAATTGAGGTGAATTTTTGAATCTTAGCTAAGTGGTTCTTAGCATGTTAAATGGATAAGATTGGACCTACATATCATTGTAGGCCTAAGATTGACCATTTATATGGAAATTTCCATGGTAACTCTACAATGGTATCATTTCCCTTAAGAAAATATGCTGAATTTAACTTGGGTTCATTTCTTCTTGCTGTTTGCATGGATAAGTTGTTTATGAGGTGTATGCTAATGTAAATGCTGTTTTTCTTTAATCTTTCTTCCCAGGAAGGGCTTCCTTATTACAGCTATAATTACCAGTGGAGCTGGTTTTCTAAGTGCTTTTGCTCCAAACTATACTTCACTGGTTGTACTCCGTTGCTTGGTTGGTATTGGATTAGGAGGTGGCCACGTGCTTTTATCATGGTTTTTAGAGTTTGTTCCTGCTCCTAATCGGGGTACTTGGATGGTCATTTTTTATGCATTTTGGACGGTTGGCACAGTTTTAGAGGCTTCACTGGCCTGGGTATGGTCCTTACTCCTTAAACATTCCATATGGTTTCAAGCTTCTCATCCTACAACGATTATACTTTAGTTTGATGTGATCTCCTTTTTGTGAGTTATTCATGCCACTCTGAGATTGGGAATCTAAAGTCTGCAGTTTCTGCTGATATGAATTTCTTTTGGTGTACTATCAACAGTATACTAGTCCGCATGTGGAATTAGGAGTAGTGCCTCTATGTTGTTGTGGGGCAAAGGTTCATCTGCCAAATGGTTCTCTTATGGCTGTGGCTTTGTTGAATTTTTGTTCTTCCAACAATTTCACCAGTGTCACTGTTTATCCTGTTTCATTGGCCTCTACCAATATGACTGTTGAAACAAAAACTTTGGGATTACAAGCTTCTTGAACTCCATTAAAACATAAAGGTCCCTTTATAAAATGTTTTTGTAATTATTGTGCATTTAAAATTCACACAAAAAATATTAAAGAAAAGATAACTTTTCCAGCTAGAGTAGTGTTTATCCATTTAGAATTGATAATAAATAATTTCTAGTTTTTTGGACCTCAGTTGTAAGCCATTCTCTATCAATATTAATGTTTTCTGTTTTGTATTGTGGGATATAACTGATTATTGATGCTTTGGATGGGAATGGTTTAGAATACATGACGCATTGCAAACATTTGATATCATTTGGTGAGAGATCAAGGAAGCATTAAAGATACATAAATACATATCTAGAACATACAATATACATAGAACTAATGCATGGTTAAGCTTACTTCATATGAGCATGTGTATTTGTCTGCCATAAATGAAATACTCACATGCACGAGATAAGTTAAATGCAGACTATAGGCAAATATGATACAGTGCCTAAACGAGACGTTGGACAGATAGAAAGGCACATGCTCTTTACCACCTGAATGATGGACACACTGGTTGCCCATTGGAATTTTCATCAATATAAAGGATTTGCCACCACCATTATGATGACTGTGTGACTGTATGGCACCAAATAAGGATGATAATGACACTTCATCCTTGCCACTATCCATGTTACATGTGTAGCAAAAGAAGTCTGCAACCGTACTGAGGAGTCTTAATTGCAGAATGCAGACTTCACCTCTATGATGACAAGTATTATGGAGAAGACGGCTAAGAATATGGCTAGTACATACTTGAAGTTTTGCTTTTAGAAGTGTCATAATGAATTATATATATATATATATATATAATTTGCCTGCTAGTATGCCTTAGATCAGAATGATGATTCACTTCGCCATTATATCTTCAATTCCCTGCTGTTGCCCATGATGTAGAACACAATAAGACATTTTGGTGTAATCATTATTTTTTAATTTGTTTTACACATATTTAGAATTTTATGCATTTAATTATTTAATTTGGGATTGACGTAGCCATCGTAATTAAAATATATTTTAACTTGATAGATGGTTTACATTATTATTTTTCATGTTTAATCTAAGATTTTTATTTATGCAAATTTAAGTTTTATTTTTATATATTGTGTAAGTCTTTATGAATAGAGTAGCTTGTATTAGCATTGGAAACTTCAATATAGAATTCAGTTGATGGAGAATACAGTTATTATGCTTTTCTATTGTCTTTTCTTCTATCTTCGCCCTAATTTTTATATTCTTTGTTCCTGTATTTTTTCCCTTGATTTCTTCCATTCTTCATTATTGAGATGGTTTATCTTTTTCTTTTAAAGTTTTCTCCATTCTACTCTATGTCAGAGCATTTCCATTTTACATTAATGGCTTGATCGGTAGAGTGAATTTGAAATCCATGAAATTCAATTCCATGGAAAATTCATTTGCCAACGGTTGATTTGACATGTTTATTTCCATAACAACCTTACTTTTTTCGTCATTACCTATATTTTCTATCATCATCTCCTATTTATTTTAATTTTATTTACTTTATGGTTAATGTCATCCCTCTGTTGCTAACATCAATTTTCTTTCCATTCAATTGCATTCTATACAAATCCACCCAACCGATTAGGCCTTAATTTGGAATCAGAGTTGAAGTTTGGATCTCCAATAGAGCCAAATCTTGTATAAAATTTCCCATAGTCTGGATTTCCACCATCATCTCTCCACTTTGACTATCACTGCATGATTGATTTACTGTTCTACTCCCTGTGCTCCATGCCAACTTGCATTAAAGCTGTCTATGTTTGGATGTTCTTCATTCCACTGGTGTGCCCACATCTCATATTTGCATTTTGCACAACAACAAGCTATTGTCCATGCCATCTACTCTGATCTTCTTCAAATGCATAGATATGCATCTTCTCCAAGCAACAAACCTCAGTAGCAGTCCAGCATCTGTGCTTCATTTGTGGTCTGTTGCATATTGTGTCTGCAAATAGTTGTTGCCTACAGTTGCATGCATAAGGTCATCAACCAGTGCTACTGCGACATCCTTTCGCAGTTGCGTGTTTTTTGGGCTGCTGCCTCCTTCCAAAACGATGATTAAGGATCATCTGAGCCTTATTATTGTCTCTGGGGAAGAAAGGAGAAGCCCTGATGCACACTGACTTCATCCACAATGTTGTTTTTGCATTGCAAGCTATGGCCAGTGGATTCCACCATTCGCATCCATCATGTGCTTCACCTCCATCAACCGCCATGACTCACTTGAGGCTCAGATGTTGCTGACCCAAGTTTTTGTTGAATTCATCACTTGGGTTGCTGCACCTGGATTGTTGGCCTTTCCTTCGTCCACAGCCAGTTGTGCACCATCTACAAGTGAGTGATGTGTTTGTGTCTTGCAAATTATTGGAAATTTCTTCATGCCTCATGGACAACACCATTGCATAAGGTTCTCATGCACCTGCCTGCCACCACTGCTTACTTGTGGAGGGAGTTGAGTGGAAGAAATTTATAAAGGAGAAACCCATCATTGTTGCTGCATAAATGGGGGGAAGAAGAGACAGGAAAAAAAACAGGGCAGGTCTTCATTTGATATTTTGCTAGTGTCCTCTTTCCTTGGATTGGATCTGAGATGCATACATCTAGGGGAAAAAATGAACGAACTTATGCAATTCAAATGCAGATGAGATCGATAAATTATTTTTAATTCATAATTTAGGTTACACAAAATAAGAGTTAGAAAAGGGGTAGGTTTCATCTATGAAGTACTCTATCCAATTGATTCTGAGTGACTTTATTCAGATCAGGAGCAAATTGTGCAAAGGCTTCTCAGTTTCAATTTTTATTAGCTGTCTATTTGTTTCATGGATTTAATTTGAGCTGGAAATCATACTATGGAAAGGAAAAGATCCACATTTATAACAGGACGGATTCCAACATTGAATAGATTAGTGGATAAAAATATTTGGCTATCTGTAATGGAAATCACATTTGTTGTAATATAAGTTGAAATGTCCCCAGATTGAGTCACAACTATTGGTTTTCATGTAAGAGGGGAAAGATTTACTGTTCCTTGGCTGAAAGATATATATGGTCATGAAAAAGGTTTTAAGTGGAATAGAATCTACCAGGGGCAGAGTTGTGGAAACACTTGTTTATTCCATAATTTGGACCTAAGCTCAACGCTGCTACTGCTGAGTCATGGAAGAATTGAAATCTGAGATTAAAACCAGATATGGATGATATGAACTGCCTAAACAAGACAAGAAATCTCTTCAACAGCTTTCAACATGTGTGATTTCAAAATTGAGATTCTTCAACCAAGACAACTCTGATTCACTAATAAGATCATTTTCTTTTCCTCATTGTGCTACTGGAATCCTTCTTTAACCTGTAAAACATTTTCTTGTAAAGGATTACGTGTGCCTCTCTGTAGTTTTGCTTTTGTTGGCTGCTTAATCCAGGCTTATTTTGTTGTGTGCTTTCATATGGTATGTGTTGATCCATGCTGGAGAAACTTATATAATGGTCATTCTTACTCTGCAGACTGTCATGCCTACTTTGGGCTGGAGATGGCTGCTTGCACTGTCTGCACTTCCTTCTTCAATTTTGCTTCTGTTTTATGATGTTTCACCTGAGTCTCCTAGGTACCTTTGTATGAAAGGCAGGGTAATTGAAGCAGTTCAGGTTTTGGAACAAATAGCAAGAACAAACAAAACAAATCTACCTCCTGGCTTACTTGTTTGCAGTCACACAATTGAACTTGATGAAAATAGTGCTCCTTCTGAAGATACTACACAGTTACTGCCTGAAGAAAGACATGATCCTGCCATTTCCATGTATAGTGAAGTTCACAGGGGATGCTTCAGATTACCTTTTATGCTGTTCTCACGTAAATTAGTCAGAGCAACCCTCCTGCTATGGGTGGTATTTTTTGGTAATTCATTTGCATATTACGGCCTTGTCTTGCTGACCTCTGAGTTAAGTGGTGGACATGGTAAATGTAATTCAACTTCCTTGCATGGTGAAATCTCTAACAATGCCAACCTCTACAGAGATGTTTTCATCACTAGTTTTGCAGGTACATTCTCATTAATTCTATATGGTACATTCTCACAAGCGTGCTAATATGTATATATTATATATATAGGAATATGATTTAATAGAAATGTTTCCAATGTGGAACCATTTTTTTTCCATAATCCTTAATGTTTTTATCAAATCTAAGTCATTTGTTGTATTTATTATAAGCTTTTTAGCCAAGATACCACAAACCACCGTGATTGGATACATGGGTGGGCCACAATGAACTCAATCTCATAAGATTACTTGAAAAATACTTTTTTAAAGATCATGGCCTGCCCATGTATTCAGTCATGATCATGGTGATTTTTGGTATCTTGACTAAAAAAATTATAATAATACAATGAATTGAATCATTTTCCATTTATATGATGATTCGATGCAACCTCTTCATTTTCAATGAAAATGATATTTTTATTTGATCTAAACCACCTATAATATTATTCAATATATATTTATGTATGATGCCAAAAAATTATGTTGATTGGAAATTTGTATGTGCCAAAAAAATGTTAAAGTGAATATGTAGCCATTAAAAGTTTCTGATATCTAAATGTGTATTTTAGATAAATAGATAGTGATAAATACAATGAACAAATTGGATTTTATTAAAATTATTTTAGTTAGAATGCAACTGGTTGCATTGACTCATTATCATGTGTGTGTGTGTGTGTACATATATATATGTTTCGAGTGACTCAAAACTGCCTTTTGGTTTTGTGATAATTTTCATGTTTTGATATAAACCAAACCAATAATTATATTTATCATAAAATATTTAAATATGATAAAGAAAATCACCTTAATTTGAAACTTAGGTGGGCTATGAAATAAAATCATTTAATGGTGAATATATAATTGTTAAAATTATTTAATAATTACAATGACCTATAAATATTTAATTTGATATCTAGAGTTTCAAAATTATTATTTTTGTTTAGATGAGTGTTTTGTATAATTTCATATCATTTTAATACTTGAGTAGTTTGATCTAAATAATTTTCATATTTTATGCACAATTTTATATGTTTTCCAATGACATGGCACATAAGATCCTCGGATTGAAATGATATTATATATTCTAGCTAAATGAATATTATTAAATATAATGGGTAGAGTAGATTTCATACAATCTTCATGATAGGGTTGAAACCAAAAAGTTGTTTTGAGTCACTCGAAACAACTGGTTGTTTTCAATCATATATATATATATAAATGAATCTTTGGTACCGGTTTCATAGAGAGCATTTGTAAAACACTTGATGACTAAGAGAAAATCCAATTCGACCATTGTATTTTTCGTTATCATTTTAACCAGGATGCTCAAAATCATCTTGATCAGATACCTATATGGGCCACATTATTTTAAAAAGTATAACCATGTACAAAATAAGAAAATTACTTAGGTCTCTCTAAGCTCGCATTACAATACTAAATTTTATAGAATCATTTATTTATAAAGGAAAATCATTTTCAAAGGTATGATGTTTGATAAAAATTTTATGGATAAATTAATCAATTAAGCAATTTTTAATGGGTCAATATTTATGTTTAAATGGCTTTAATTTTGTGATCCATGTAAGTCTTCGATTGGGATAATTTTTGGGTTCCTACTGAGATAGATGATGATAAAACTTATGGTAGGATTGGATTATCCTTTAATCATCAAGAAAGGCCTAAACTAAAGGGTTTCATAGAAGCTTATTTTGAAATTGGTACCATATAATCATTTCCCATTTATATAGAATGAGACCAGATGAATAACTTCAACCCTCTCATTTTTTGCGTAGTATAATGTTATATCAAGATCCAATTCATGCATCATATACGTGAAATACTTCGATGGTGCATGTACCACCGAAGCAAATTGGTGCTATCAAACTGTTTGAGCCCATATTGCTGATTATATAAAATCCAATGCAACCATTAATTTTATTATTATTTCTTTAGCTAGGAACTGAAAGATCATTCTATTTAAAGACTCATGTTGGTCACAAAATTAAAATCATTTAAGAGTGGAAGATAACCCATTAAAATTGTTTAATTATTAGAAGGATCCACATACTTTTAATTAAACCAACCTTTTAAAGTATTCATTCCAACTAGAATAATGATTATATAGGATTTTATATATTTTAATAGTTGGTTGAATGTATCCAAGTGAATTTTGAATTTTGATATGATTTTTAATTAAACAAACCTTTTAAAGTATTCATCCCAACTAGAATAATGATTATATAGGATTTTATAATATTTTAATACTTAGTGAAATGGATCCAAGTGAAATTTGAATTTTGAAATGATTTTCATTATCTTGTTTCAATAGATAATGGTGAATACAATGGATGGATTGGATTTCATATAATCATCAAGGTGAGCCTAAATGGAATAATATCACCAATTTACTTCAGTGGTACAAGCACCACTTCAGTTTCTTTTAATCATTCCTTGTACATATATGAGTTGATGGTCTATAATTCTTATATTGATTAATGTTTGTTTGAATTTTACATCTAGCTCTTAATCTTTTTCTTTTTCTTTATTGCAGAGTTTCCTAGCCTTCTATTATCAGCATCAATTGTGGATAGGGTTGGCCGCAAGCTCTCAATGTCATCTATGTTTTTTCTTGGTTGCATTTTCCTTCTTCCACTGCTATCCCCTCAGCCTGAGTATATAACAACAGGTCTTTTGTTTGGAGCTCGTATATGCATTACGGGAGCCTTCACAGTTGTGTATATTTATGCCCCAGAGGTGACCCTTCGATCCTTAGGGTTCTTTATATTTGCTTTCATTTTGTGTACATTAGCTTTCATTGTATTCAAGGATCTTAGGTAGTGCTGTTAATGATAAAATCGGTGAATCTACTTTATACATGCAACATATGACTTGCCAAAATAGCCCACTTGAGGATTATCTAGTTCAAAAATTGTGTGATTTGATAGAAGAAAACTCTCAAATTGGAAGCAACATTTTTTTTTTGAATGAAGAGAATGGTTACTAGAACATGTAATGGAAATCGTGATGTGTGCTCAATTCCTACATATTTTTGGCGCAATCATAGAAATTAGAGTTTGTTTATTTGATTAAGGATTTTTAAAATTTTTATATCGGTTAGATTACTAATTTTGGTATTTTATTTGTTACGTATACTTTTGGGGTTTTGTTTTTGAGTTTATAAATAGGGCAGTTTGTATTAGGATTGTTAACACTTTATGATTGAGATTGCTTCGGCATGCGTGAATTCTCCCTAAATTCTTCCTTGTATTTCTCCTTTCTTCCTTTCTTATTCCTTTAAAAGGATTCTTCCTCTTTCTTCTCTCATTTTCCTACTTGTTTTACATCAAATTGCTATCAAAGCGAACCCTGGTGAAAATTTTCATCAATTCAATAGGCCGTTTTGATTGCGTACGAAATCCATCTTCCACAACATGTCTTAAAAGGAAGAATCTAACATAGCTATTGTTGAAAATCAATGTTGAAGCCACATCTCCCAAATCCGACACCTTCTATGTTGATTTCTAGCAAATCTGACTTCCATTCGATTCCGACGACACATAGCATTGGCAGAGCTCATTGGAAGCCATCCTCTTCGTTTCTAGTGAGCTACAACGTCGAAATAGGGTTCCTTAGTTTCGGAGCCACCTCTGCAAGACTTCAGCATTCATCTTTGTCTTTGGCAAGCCAAAACAGTGACTTCACGATGATTTGTTTCATCTCTAATTGTTGCTGGTTCATCCACCACACATCTTTAGCGTTAGAAAACTTAGGTTTGACCACCACTGACGTCAGAAGTGCTGTCCAACAACTCCATTCAGACCAAACAACATCGATGATCTCCCATGGGTTTCAAAACCCACCTTTGCTGGTTCATGCATGCGTGCATGAGGAAGACGACGGCTATCTTTTGGGGACTTCTAGAAATATTTTAAATAGCCCCTTTTGCTTTTGCTAAATCTTTGTAAAAATTACAATTTGAGCTGTTGCACTTGAATTTTATAGAAAAATCTTTGATCTTTTTGAATTGCAGAACAATCTCGGTGTTTCAACAATTGCAAGATAGCCCTGCCTTCTGAATTTACAAAACAACCCTTATGTTTTCTGAAATTACAAAAAAGCCCATTTTTCTAAAATTTTAGAAAGCCCTTTCTTCTAGAAACTGCAGTTTGGTATACAGGTACTTGAGACAGGTTGTTAGGGCTTCTTAAAAAGTGCATTCCTTTCGCTTGAACTTCGATTAATCTTTTATCTGTTGGTTAAGTTTGGATCCCTTCTCGTATTCATTAATTTTGCTTACTTTGGTGACTTTATTTAGCATCTTTAAGTTAATTACTTTGGTGTAAATTTTATATTATAGTGACATCCATCTTTGTGCTTTTGAATTGCATTATCCATTCATTCTAAGCCATTTGTGTTGCACCCATCATGGTTACCAATGCACAACTTGCAAGTACAATTAAGAAATTGTCCCGAACCTGTGACCTCATAAATGAAAAATATGACTCCCTAGCTCGAAAAATATGAGAGCCTATCCCTAGAACAAACCAATTTCATTGAGTTCTTGTCTCATATGGAATAAAGACTCCAAAACCAGTTTCAAATGTAGTTAGAAGTCCAAACTCAGTTCATACTAAAGCATCTAAGCAAATATCCTGTTAATAAGTCAATGAAGATTTTCCAAAACCTAATGTAGGTCAAGCTTCTCACAATGGGCATAATCAGAGTCCTATAAGACCGCACCACCAACATCTAGATATTCTCCCTCCTCCAGGTATACCTAGAGGATCATCCTTAGTTTGCAAGTCTTCGTACGGAGTTTTCAGTTGAGAACCTAGAAGGTTTTCCACCTTTGGCAAAAAAACAGGGTTCAATTACAAGACTTTCCATGTCAGTCGCAATAGAATTTGGTAGTTGACTGTACGCATATTCTTGGGGATGATGATGTCACAAAAAAAGTCAAAGTTAATGTATCTAGTTTTGATGGACGTGATTAGATAACTATATTAGAAAGATTGTTTGAGTAGTACAACATGACAGATGCATAGTGTATCTGATTTGTAAAGATGAAGCTGATAGAATCTGTCCAATGTTACTGGTTAGGTATGGAAAGAAACATAGAAGAGGGTAGAGAGACACATCACCGCATGGGCTAAAATGAAAAATAAAATAAGGTTAAAATGTTTGCTCCATTTTCATAGAGATCAATTAATGGACCAATGAATGAATTTAAGATAGAACATGACCATCACCAATTATTATTAGAAATTTGATAATCTCTTTTTGAGTTGTTAGATTAATGAGAAACGGTGGGTGATTTGTGCTAAATTTGTCAATAGTCTTAAACCTGAATTGAAATGAGAACTGGTCTTACATGCCTCATATACCCTTAATGAGGTAGTTTATAAGGTTTTGGAATTTGAGAAATCTCAAAAGTTTCCACCTTCAGATGTTTGACTTCCTAAGTGGAGAAGACTCAGGCAACTAGATATACATTTAAGTCAGTGTCTAACCAAAAAGGTGTGTCTACAGAGTGAAGATAGTAACAATCCTATCCAAATTTTTTTTGGGAATGCTAGCTCCAATGTTGCATCTAGTTCATGTCCTAGAATGTCAGAGGTTGAATATTTTAGATGTCATGGCATGGGTCACACGGTATTTCATTGTTGTAATTGTACTCTTACAATAGAAATTGGGATAACTGAGGATTACGATGAGAGTGAAATAGATTGTGTTGTTGATTCATTAGATGAACTTGAGGATCTAGATTTAGAGTATGATAAAAATTAGTATGATGTTGAGCATGTAGGTGTCATGAGATGTATTTTGTCTACTCTTATTTCTATAAATGATTGGAAGTGTACTAGCATTTTTCACATGTATTAATACTATATGTAAAATTGTTATTGATGAAGGGTAGTTCTATGGATGTTGTATTAAGGCTGGTGTAGCCAGGTTGAAATTAAAATCCGAGCCCTATCCTAAACTATATAGAGTGGCATGGGTAGATAAAACTACACTACCTATCCATGAGAGATTTTTGGTTCCGATTGAAATTATAGATTATGAGGACTAGATATAGTGTGATGTTCTTCTAATGGTTGTGGTTCATATTTTACTTAGTCGTTTTTAGTTATTTGATATGAATGTCATACACTATGGAAAATTAAACACATATTTTTTTAGACACAATAAAAAATCTATTCTTTTAAGACAAGCCAAACCATCAATGAGAGAGATCTTAAAAGAAAATTTTTCCCATTGAACTGCAGGAGAAAAGACCTTTATATATTTTAGCTAAAAGAGAATTTAAAAAAATAAGTAAAGAGTCTGGTTTAGTGTTAATGTTGGTAGAAAAGTCTAATTCTAGTATCTGTGTAGAGGAGTCTATTTTTCAGTCATCTGAAGTTGTAGATCTTTTTACTGAATTTAGAAATGTGACCCATGAAGAATTATTGAATGAGTTACCACCTATGAGGGATATGTAACACCTGCACAATGCCCTTAGTTGGGTAGTTACAATCTTTTAAATTATGAGTATCAACGTTATAGGTTTTGATAAGTTGAAGGATGAGTATGTAACGTGTCAAGAGTTTGGTATTATTTTTTAAGAGGTGAAGAGTGGAAACCGTCAAGAGTAGCTTTTTGGTCAAGGATGATTATTTATTTAAGGGTTCTAAGTCATGTATTCCTAATATTTCATTTCGTGACTTTTTGATTTGGGAATTCCACGCAAGAGGCATTGCAAAACATTTTGGTAGAGATAAGTCAATAATTCTAGTTGAAGATAGGTTTTATTGGCCTTCATTAAAACGGGATGTTGCTAGAGTTGTATCTATACACGGACGTGTCAGTTAACATAGGCAATAAAAAAGAAATATGGGGTTATACACACCATTACTTGTCTCACATACTCCTTGGAAAGACATTAGAATATATTTTATTCTTGGTTTGGCTAGGACTCCTAGATGATTTGATTTTATTTTAGTAGTGGTAAATTAATTTTCAAAGATGACTCATTTTCTACCATGTCAAAAGACTGTTGATGCATCATACATGACAAAATTATTTTTCAAGGAAATTGTCAGACTAAATGGCTTACCATCTACAATTGTATCTTACAGAGACATTCGTTTTGCGAGTTATTTTTGGAAAACTTCGTGGAAATTTTCTGGACGAAACTATTTTTTTTCCTACTTTCACCCACAAACTGATGGTCAAACTGAGGTTGTTAACCGAAGTTTCGGAGATCTTTTTACCTAAATGTTTGGTAGGTGAACACTTAGGTACTTGAGATTTAGTTTTATCCATTGTAGAGTTTGCCTATAATAATTCTGTTAACAAATCTACTAGAAAGTCCCCATTTGAGATTGTTCAAAGTTTTGCTCCTCGTGCTCCCATTTATCTTGTACCTTTGCTACATGGTATTCGTGTTTCTACTTTGCTGATTCATTTGCACAACATATTCATAATGTTCATGCCACTATAAGAATGAAAATTGAACTAAGTAATGAAACTTATAAGCTTATTGCTGATGTGCATTGTAAACATCATGAATTTAATGAAGATAATTATGTTATAATTCATATGAGACCTGAAAGGTTTCCTAAAATTTCTTTTAAGAAGTTGCATGCATAAGCCTACGATCCTTTTTGTATTCTACAAAAATTAGGACTAAATGCTTTTGTTTTGAACTTACTTCTAGATATGGGAATTAATTCATCTTTCAACGTAGAGGATTAGTTTCCTTATAGAGGTACTTTTGACCCTCCTCTTCAGCTTTTGATTTCATTCAAATTCTACCCCAACCACAGTTTACACCCTCAGATCAAGTTGAGAGTGTCCTTCAAGATGGGATCGCTATTTCTTTTTCAGGCGAACTTCATAGGTATCTTGTTAAGTGGAAGAACAAGCCTGACATTGATATTATATGGATATTTGAAGAGGAGCTTTAGACGTTGGATCCAGATTTGCTTGAGCAGTATTATTATGCTAACTCTCTAATGGAGTGCTCTTTTAAGTCGGGGAGAAATGATAAAGATCATGATGTGCAGAAATTTGTACATATTCTAGGCACAATTGTAGAAATTAGAATTTGTTTATTTGATTGGAGATTTTTAAAACATTGTATTTTGGTTAGATTGCTAATTTTGGTATTTTATTTGTTACGCATATTTTTAGGGTTTTGCTTTTGAGTCTATAAATAGGATAGCTTGTATTAGGGTTGTTAATACTTTATGATTGAAATTGATTTCTTCTGTTTCCCTTAATTCTTCCTAAATTTTTCCATACTTCTCAATTTTCTTCCATTCTTACTCCCTTGAGAGGATTCTTCCTTTTTCTTTTCTCTTTTTCCTATTTGTTCTACATCAACATGGGATGAGTTGGATGATAGCTTGGGTCATGGCAACAGCAAGGGACTTTCCCCATTTTTCAACAATTGAAGGGCCTGCAGTGACTGGAGATGGGTTTTTTGTTGTTGATGATGAAGAAAGGGGTTTTGAATGGTTGCACTTGCTTCTTATTTTACAACATAGTGGGTTACCGCCGTTCTCCACACAGGCTAGCATGACCGCTGATGACCAATGAGGAAGACCTTCTGGAATGGCAGTGAGAGACAATGTGAATTCTACTGTTGCAGAGACAAACAAAGGACAAAAAAATGGGGCTTTGTTTTGTTTTGGCAGGTTTTTAAGATTTCTAGTTTTAGGTTTGGTTTTTTTTTTCTCTAAAACTGGTTAAACTGGATGAATTGAAACCTGGTTGGACCGTTGGCTTATTTGGTTTAATCTGGTTAAATAAATATATCCGGAACCGGGCTACATTGAATTGGGATAGCACTGGTTCCAGGTTAAATCAGTCAAACCGGCCCATCCAATCTGGTTTTAATAACACTATTATACACTTTCACACTTGAATTGGCTTGGGGGTGTTATTACATTTCTCTTTCTCTCTCTCTCTCTCTCTCTCTCTCTCTCTCTCTCTCTGTTCTGTATGATTGACATTTTTCTAGTTTTCTTTAGTGGTAGTATATGTCATATTTTCATCTTTTCTGCAAAATGCCTTTTCTCTCTCTCTCTCTCTCTCTCTCTTTTTAATCTTTGTATTGTCTTTATGATACCTGAACTAGTTGTATGGAAGGAAAACAGAGCTTCAGGCTAGATTAGAATCCACTCCCTATAACTTTGGTCAAAGCCCCACAAGAAGCTTAGTTACATATGGTAGCATCTAGCACCTCCCAAAAGCAGATGTTAAGATAGGAAAACATGTCCTTGGTTCAAAACGAGAAATCCATTCTGAGAATCTAACTAGTGAACTAAATTTGTCGTAATACCAGTTAGCTAGTGAGTCCTCTGTATAGCATTGCACAATATTACAAGTGTCTAGATTTTTAAAACAGGATGAACATCATCTATTTAATCACAAAGTGTATGGTTCAGATATGGTTTTGAATGTCTCTTTTCACTGAAGGATGCAAATGACAGTTGTCATTATGAATTTTATTTGGTCTGCTTTTTCCTGAAATTGCAGAACTCTCCATTATAATGTCATGGAGTTCTGCTGATCACTTGTTTGATATAAAGATGTCAAATGCCATGATTTTGACATCAAACAAGCACAAAAAATGCATCTGATAAATTTGCACTATGACAGTGGCAAGAAATTAGAACAACTGTAAATTGCTTCATTCAACATTTAAGATTTTTTAACTCCAATGCCAACTTGATGATTGTGTTTTTTTTTTTGTTTACCATGCAGATATATCCAACGTCAGTCAGATCAACTGGTGTTGGAGTTGCTACTGCTGTTGGAAGAATAGGTGGCATGGTATGTCCTCTTGTGGCAGTTGCTTTAGTACATAACTGTCATCGTACTATGTCAATTGTTCTATTTGAATTCGCACTAATCCTCTCGGGAATTGCTGTTATTCTGTTTCCATTGGAAACCAAGGGGCTTGATTTGAGAGACACTGTATCTACTTCAGCGTAACTTATTGCATTGTCATAATTTTATCACGCGTACCCATTTGCCATTGATGTGCAATGCACCGCAAGGAGGGACGGGTAAAGATTCTCAACAATACGCTAGTGAGTAGTAGTGGACCACGAGTATTTTTTTGCAAACTTTCCTCAATAAGAGATGAAGAACTTAGCACGTATTTGTCAAAAGTATATCTGCCAGTGTATGGCAAATGCTAGAGAGAGCAAGTCTTATCTCTATTATATATATTGACAGCAATGGTGATGGAATTTTTGTCAGTAGAAAGCAAGTTATCTTTTCTTGAATGGGCTGTTGGGATGGAAGCAAAAATATCAATTTCAATGCCATGTAAGTACTTGACGTAGTTCTGCTACCCAAGATGGAGCATTCACTGTGGTGGGCTCTGCAACGTATGGTTGAGTAATTGCATAAAAATCCATTTTATTACACCACTACATGTTATTCATCATATCAATTTGAACACTCCAAACAACACTTGCACAGCAAAGAAATAGAAGGCTACGGACTGGATCACTTGTATCTTTCAGAAATGGTTTGGGTGCCCATATTCAGTGTTGAGTATTTTGTATTTTGTATTCCACAAGGCTTAGTAGACTTGTGCATAAAACATTGGTCTAGGGGAGCCCATATTTGTACAGAGTTATAAGAGCCCATATGTGTCCAGAGTTATAAATATACGTGTTTTCTAAGGTTAGAGCTAGAAAGAGAGACACAGAAAGAATGTGTGTGAAAAAGAGAGTCCGTGTCTCCGAGAGAAGCTCTAAATTGATTTTAGCATAGTGAAATCTCTTTTTTCTTTTTTTCTTTTTCGGTATAGTAGGTCGTAAAGACAAACCATGCTAATTCTGTGTTCCTTATGTGATTAATTTCTGATTGCTTGCTTTCTCGGCCCTAACACATGGATGATCTGACCATGGGAGCCTAAGTATTAGTAGTCGAATATGACTGAACAATGGGATCCTGAATAAAGAGTTGTGGAAAAAACTTGACTGAGCTTGGTTAAACGCTTCCAAGCTTAATATGTGCTCAAGTAAAGTTTTACTGGATTCAACTCAATCCCGGCCCATAAGCGTGTGATATTTGGGTCATGTAAGTTTGTTAATATTGTATATTATAAATTACTTAATATGTTAAGGCTTCATTTAGTAAAGGAAAAAAAGATAAAAATTCTTCTCTCCTTTTTCATCATGTTTAATTGATATAATATTTAACTATTCTATTAACTATTTTAGAGACCCCATTTGTTCTTGCTATTGGCTATATTTTCAGTTATTATACATCTTTTCATAAAAAAGCTTATTTGTTTTTATTTTATTTAGATTATTTCAATTATCACTTTCTCCATTGTTATATCATTTTCTTTATTTTTTTCTTCACTTTTTCAAATTTCACCTCAATTCAGAAACAGACCGTAATAAACAGGTTGATAAATCTTCTTTTCAAAGCTATATACATCTTGGATTGCTTGCATGGCTATATATCTTGGATTGCTTGCATGGCGGATTTAGCTTAATCTTAATAAATAAAAAATTTCATGGACATGTAAATTACCATTTCAAAATGTTTATGTCAAATACTTAAAAAAAATGCTCTTAACATATATAAATATACACACATTTACGGATAAATACACATATATAGGGAAATACTTTTATGATCAAGCAATGTTTGGGGTCCACCTTGAGGATTATATAACATTTGAGCTAACTATCATATTTAGCATTATCTATTTAATTAAGATATTATAAATCACTTAGATTGGAGACTCGTGCAGCTCACACTTTAAAAATTATAAAAAAATATGTGCAAATTTTGAAATTCACTTGGATTCATTTGTTAAATATTAAATTATTATAAAATTTTATATGATCATTATTTTAAATGAGATGAATCATTGGTTCCAAAAAGGATATTTGGTAAAGCACGAAACCAAAAACAAGATTGGGAAACTAAATAAATGTGTAAGAGTAAGAAAAAATAACAGTGAAAGCACAAAAGCACATATAACAATAAGCAGACAAAAAAGTATAGTGGCTTAGGCCAACTCAACACCTATTTCATTTTTGAGGGTATCACAACCTTGAGTCTACTATCCGCCATGGAATTACATCATTGGTTTTTCTAAAGTTACCAAGAAACTCTAACAACACCAACTGGTTTCACCAAGCTTACAAGAGAACTCTTACAACACAACACTGCTACAAAGATAACCCTTCCTTGCAAGTAGAAATCCCAAAACATAAACCAAAATAAAGATGTACAAAAAACTATCTCTGAGTAGATTGAAATGTACATGAAATAAAGATAAAATATAAAGATTACTCAATGAGAATAAGGTGCTTTAGAATCCTCTTGAGTTAGATTTAATATAGTTCGAAACTTATTGAGAGTTGAGGTGCAATGGAGTGAATGAACTTAGAAGTTTTTTTTTCTTGTGAATGCACCATTTGTAGCTCAAAGAACACAAAATGTTTGACTCCTATTTCCTATTTTGATGATGGCAAAGCCATGAATGGATAGATAAAAAATGTCATTCCTTCCTCGGTCAAAATGCTAAGTCATCTCCACTTTTTCTTCATAACCAAAAAGAGGTGGTATAAAAGATGAAAATAGTTACCATGAATGCACACAAATGCACAATAATAAATAGATCAAGATGAAAGAAGTTCAATAGTCATAAGTGTGTGAAGATTAACTAGCTGACTAGTGCTTAATGTCATCAAAAGCAATAACTTAAAAGAGTGACAAAGATGAGATAAATTGAGTTATCCAAAAAATCTTAAAACTTGAAATAGAGTTTTTCTCTAAAGATGATCTTCAAGGAGGAGTCTACTTGTCTTTCTTCAAAGTGGAGTCTGATTGATCATCATATTGACTAGGAGTGGAGGATGCTTGAATCTGCTCTTTGATGTATGCTTCCAAGTCAGCTTTGAGAGAACTAAGATCGGCTGCTAGCAATGCCTGCAAATTTGAGACATCAAGCACAAGAGAAGTAGTAGTTGAAGTGACATGAGGAATTGAAGTTGGAGTGGGAATGGTGGTTTCAGAAGTAGAAATAGTAGGCGTTGGATTGTGTCGGGTATAAGAAACAGTAGCTCCTGAGTCATCTTTGGCTTGTCCTTGTTGAGTCTAAGTGTTTAGTTTTGAAAATTAACAAAACTTATTAATGACTTGAATTAAACTAATGACATGTTGCTGAGATTTCTGGATTCAGAAGAGGCCTTAGATATGACACAATTATGTTCAGAGGATGTTTTAAAGGCTTTAGAGGAGGCTTCTAATGTTCGAGAATGGCGTCTAGAGGTTTCAAAGGAAGAACTCTGAATTCAGAAGTGAATGAAGAAGCTTCAAAGGATGTTCAAAAGTAGGAAGAAGCTTCAGAGTATGTTCAGAAGAAGGAAGAAGCTTCAGAAGAAGAAGAAGAAGAGTTTTATAGTATGTCCAGAAGCTTCAGAGTTGCTTCAGTGGAGAAGAAGAAGCTTCAGAAGTGATGCAGATAAGTTTTGAAGCTTTAGAGTATCTTTAGAGTCACTTCAGATGGAGAATAAAAGTTTTAAAGGAGAAGAAATAGTCATTGGGCATGTTAATTTGAAGGGAGCATTCGTTGATGCTGGTTGGGACTGTCAGACCTTCAGAGGAAGTTTAGAGGCGTGGAAACTTACTTCAGAAGTTTTGAATTGAAGTGCAACAATGGTAACTGACGCAAACCTGACCTTCAGAGGCTCTGAAGTTTAACTTCAGAGACTCTGAAGCTTGTTGAAGGGTAGATTGCATTTAGTGTTAAACACATAATCTAAAATAGTCTAAAACATCCTAAAAATGGTGCAACGGCTAGAATGGTTTCAGAACTTACAAATAAGAGTTCTAATGAAGAAGTAGAAAACTCTTGAGTATGCTTAACAAGAATCTATCTTAAGAACTTAAGTCTCCAAATTGCATTTACTCCAATAGACTTCAACGTACAAAGGACTTCAGAGCTACATCATTTATACTTCAGAGGAGAACGAAGCACTATGAGCTTTACTATTTTATCATTTGTATTTGAGCTTAAATTATATACCTTAGGCCTAATTAGAGGTAGTCTCTGTACACATTATATTTGCATGGGGGAGTTACTAGTAAGCTTTAGAAACTAGTTATAATGAGTTTCTGGTGAGCTCAAAGGAAAAACGAGGTTGTATGAGTTGTTGGTGAGCTCAAGGAAAACCAACAGTGTAGAATTGCTAGTAAGCTTAGTAAAACCAGATTGTGTAGAGTTCTTGGTTAGCTCGGTAAAACCAAGGGAGAAGTGATTCCATAGGTTATAGTGGAAACCAAGGTTGAGAAAACCTTGGAGAGTGGAGTAGGTGCCAAGGGGGCCCGAACCACTGTAATTCCTTGTGTTCTTATTGTGTTTGTACTTGTGTGCTTCCACTGTATTCTATTTCCTACACTTGCACATCTCATCTATTTTTCCCATCTCAGTTAGATCCTAGCTTTTCCATATAGCCTGCATATCATGGCAAGTTGGACCCACCAATCCTGTATGAGGATCCTTCTCATTCTTTCCAAGAGATCCCTTCTCTTCTGCTAGATCCTATTCCTGTTCTAGAACATCTTTGAAGAACTCTTTCTCATCTTCCACATCTCCTTGAACTTCTTCTTCCTAAATTTCTCCTTGAGCTTCTCCTTGTGTTTGTCTTTCTCTAATTTGATTTCCTTCCTGTTTATCTCCAGGAATTTCAAAGATTAGTCCCCACATGTTATCATCATGCTTGATCTACCTCATTCTTCTCAATGTTCCAACATGATCTTATTATAATTTGATGGCATGTAGGTATATCATCAGTGACATCAATTTGACAATGTTGACAGAACCTAGTGAGATACATAGCATAAGGCAATACCCATTTGCTCTATCCTTTTGGTTGAACATGTACATCAACATAGCATGCACAAGAATACACTGTTGGATACTTACAACATCATATCCACGATTCCTTGGAAAAAAGTAGTGAGTCACTATGTGGTGAACTAGTTTAAACTCCACTGATGAAAATTCTTTGTTTGTTAAACCTCCCTTTTTTGTTGATAAAGACTCCTTCCCTACTAGACATTCAACTACTTCCGACTGATCATAAATTTTATCTACTAAAACATATGGAAGTTTCATAATTCTAGCAAAATCTTTTGCAGTGAACTTTATCTCTTTACCCCTGAGATATGTTGAGAAGGTATAGACTCCATCTTCTCCTTCGTCCTCTCAAAGATAAAAATAAAACAACTTGACAAGTTCATCATAAATTGTCAACTTTTCTTTTAAAAATTCAAAAATGCCAAAGTTTTTCAACTACCCTATGAACTGAAATCCTTCTTTCTTAAAGAATCCATAGTCTAAGAACTTACCTTTGGTATAGTTCTTTTTGGTGAACTTCTAGTAGAACTCAACCTTGTCCATCTCAGATTTGGAATTCTTGAGGGTTCTGTCTATTAAAGTTGGTTTCTTAGGAAGAGAGGTGGTTTTTTTTGTTGAGGACTCGGAAATTTTTTTCTAGGAGTGAATCTACTTGGTGCAGTAATGACTATTTTTGGAGTTGCTTTTGTTTAAGTGGGTAATGGAGATGCTTTTGTCTTGGATGGAATATTTTTCCCATGTTTAAGTTTGGGAGAAGTAGATGATGGAGGAGTAGCAACTAGAGTTTCAATTGGTGAGTTGGTGCTTTAGGTACTTGATTTTGAATTTGGTCTTCCTCAACTTCAATCGGATCTTGTTGAAAAGTTTGCCTTATAGGTGTATCTGTGGGTTCTTGAATGAAGATCACACTGTTCTTCTCCTAGTTCTGGAAGGAGTAGGTCTAGGAGTTGAGGAGTCCTCTAACTTCCTCTTTCCCTTTTCCTCGTAGGAAGCTTTCTTTGAAACAACAACTTTCGGTTGATATGACTGAAAGGAATAATGAAATTTAAGAGTTTAAGCAATGAAAATTCAAGGCTCAGGATTGTTCATGAATGACATGATAAAAATGTCTCAAATAGAATAGATACAAATGGAGAAAAAAGGTAGAAACAAGGTACATTCCAACTTGCCACAACAACAATCATACATTGTCCATTGCATTGGACCTCAACAATACATCATTATCTAGCATCAATCTGATGATTAACACAAAGATTAACTACAATAGCATTCATTCAAGTGCACTAAATTCAATGAAATTGAGTATTTTCAAAGAAACAAGAACTTTTAAGAATTATATGATACCCAATTCCAAGAATTTCATCAACAACCATACAATCATTATTGAAATTCATAGGATTTCAAAGATACAAGATTTTGAAACTCTAATTCATCAAATTCAATAGTAAATAAAATCCTAAAAATTAAATTTTTTTGAGCTTGAGGCTAAGAGATTACATGAACAGAGTATCCCCATGACAAATTGATGTTTTGAGTGAAACATTACATCATAAATGATGAAAATTAGAGGGCAAGTCTAAATTAACAAGAACAAATGATTAACACAAAGAATATTGGGGATTTTTGGGATTTCAAAAACCTTAAAACCCAAAATTCTAGATTTTCAGAATGAGACAGGGAGTTTCTTCATGTACTCCATAGGAGGAATGAAAAATCAAATAACCCATCAAGAAGAGACCTTTGGATCATCACACATAGCAAGATTTACAAGATGAATGATTGAAGTCTCTTACTACATGAATTTTCAAATGAAACTGAGAAAGTTCAGAGAGATTTTACAAAAATAAGACTTATCATTGTTTTGATGAGTATTGATGAAGAAATCAAGCTTCAAAGGATTGAAACATGCTCAAGAGTGAAGCAAGGACTCAAGGGATTTGAATGGGTTTTTCTAAGGATGAAAAGTGGGTTTTAAGAAAAAGATAAGAAACGTCATGCCCAAATCACACATTTAAGTTTCACTGCTAACTCCAAATTGGCTAACATTTTTAATCCATTGACGTGACGTATTGTATCCATTGACGTCTTAACAAACTATTGATGTTGGCCAGTTGTTATACCACTTTTAATTTTCACACAAATATGTCTTTAATGACATGAATGCATGCTATGAATCATGCAAATGGATTCATAATGCCAATCTCTCTTCTAATATGTAGAAATCTATTAGTAGGAAGTGGTTTTGTAAAAATGTCTGTCAACTGATCTTTAGTATGAATAAATTCAACTATAATATCTTTCAATTGAATATGATCCCTACTGAAGTGATGTCTAATTTCAATGTGTTTACAATATGAGTGCAGTATTAGATTCTTTGTCAAATTTATTGCACTTGTGTTATCACATTTGATAGGAACACAAGAAAATTCACAATCATAATCACTTAATTGTTGTTTTATCCAAAGTATTTGTGCGTAATAACTAGTTGCAACTATGTATTCAGCTTCAACCATTGATAATGCAACTGTACTTTGTTTCCTAGAGTAGCAAGATATAAGCATACTACCTAGGAACAGACAAGTTCCACTAATGCTACTTTGTATCTGACATAGTCTACATCAAAATAACCAACCAATTCAAATGATGAACCTCTAGGATATTAAAATCCTAAATGTGATATTTTCACAAGATATTTAAAAATGCATTTGACAGTAGAAAAATGTGACTTCTTTGGATTTGACTAAAATCAAGCACACATACCATACTAAACAAAATATTAGGCTTACTGGCAGTTGAATATAATAAAGAACCAATCATGCTCCTATATAACCTTTGATCCACACTCTTACCACTTTCAGGCTTATCCATTTTAATAATTGCACTCATAGGGGTTGGCATGCATTTCAAGTTTTTCATTTTGAACTTTTTCAACATTTCTTTGCTGTATTTTATTTATGAAATGAAAATACCATCTTTAGTTTGTTTTACTTGTAATCCTAGAAAGAATGTCAGTTCACCTATCATGCTCATCTCCAATTCGCTTCTCATCAGGTTTTCAAACTCCTTACAGTATCTCTCATTGGTGAAACCAAAGATGACATCATCCATATAGATTTGTATAACAAGAATGTCTGAATGGATATATTTAATGGATAAGGTTGTATCAACTTTACCTCTTTGAAATATTTTACTAAGTAAAAACCCACTTAATCTCTCATACCAAGCTCTTGGAGCTTATTTTAGACCATATAATGCTTTTGTGAGTTTAAATACATAGTCTGGATGTTCATGATCCTCAAAACTTGGAGGTTGTTTTACATAAACTTCTTCATTAAGGTATTCATCTAAGAATACACTTTTTACATCTATCTAAAATAATCAAAATTTTTTAAAGGATGCAAAGGCAAGTAACATTCTTATGGCCTCAACTCTAGTAACAAGTGCAAATGTCTTATTATAATCAATTCCCTTTTCTTGGGAATATTCCTATGCTACTGAACGTGTCTTGTTTCTTACAATGATTCCTGATTCATCGAGTTTATTTTGAAAGATCCATTTTATGCCACTAATAGACTAATCATTTGGTTCTAGCACAAGAGTCCACACATTGTTTCATTTATATTGATCTAGCTCTTCTTGCATTGCTATGATCCAATTTTCACCGAAATGATATCTTTCACTATTTTGGGTTCAATGTAAGATGAGAAAGCAAAATTGCCGCAAATATTATGAAGTGAACCATGGTTTCTCACTTTTCCATACACATTTCCTATGACATCTTCTAATGGATGATATCTGTGAGCATGTACTAACTGGGATGGTTCAAGTAACTCACCTTCACTTGTTGTTATCGAGTTTCAATGTTTTCCTTAGGAAGGTGTGATGTTTCAACTTCTGGTTTTTCAGTTAATTCTTGTTGAACTTCATTTGATGCTTCAAGGAAGTTAAATCTCTCATGATCTTTATTTGCAACATCAACCTTTCTTGGCCAAGAGTTAGTCTTATTAAATTTTACATGAACTGACTCTTCTACCATGTATGTTCGCTTATTGTAGTTTTGTTATGCTTTGCTGGAAGAAGAATATCTTAGAAATATGCCTTCGTCACTTTTTCTATCAAACTTTACAAGGTTACCTTTTCCATTATTTAAGACAAAGCATTTATAACCAAAGGAATAAAAATATATAATGTTTGGCCTTCTGCCATTCCATAATTCATATGAAGTTTTCTTAGAATTGGATAAATGTACACTCGATTGATTATGTAACAAGCAGTGTTTACTAGTTGAACACTTGTTCTTTTGATATCACTTGTTTGTCTCGTGCTATGGCTTACGCAATCAGAATTAATGGAAGTGAGTCACAAACACTATAATATCAATTCACTTAGACAAAATCAAGATCATAAAAATTATAGTGGTTTGGCAATCCCTACCTACTCCACTCTCCAAGTTAAATTCCAAAACGTGAGTTCCACTAGTCAACTTAATCCAAGTTATAAGTGGTAAAGTTCCTCCGTTCTCTAGATTTACACTTCCAGGTGGTGATATAGTTGAATCACTTACACTTCCTTAATGATTCAAATTATATCTTGGTTTACAATCAATACAAAGTAGTAAATAATAAATCATAGCTTACAACCAACTTGACACCCAGGTGACTTCTAAATCTCCAACAAACTTCACACCTTTCACTTCAATCACGACCACCTGCAAAATAGAGTTTAGCAATAATCCAATTTGCTATAAATCTAAGTCTCTTGATTCTCACTTTTTTCCACACAAAGATCTATATAATCTTAATCTAATCTCATGGTTTTGTAGCCTTGCAACTACTGAGAGAGTTTCTCTTAAAATAGGTTAAAGAACAAGTTAAATGGGCTAACAAACTGGAACTGCATAACTATTAGTAATGGACACAAACTATCGATGTTTTTAGAAGTCAATATTTGTTCTTCATAAAGAAATTCATCAAGGTTTAACTTTTCCGGATTAATCCCTGACTAGTAATCTATTGAGGTTCAAAAACTGGTTCCCAGAAAAATGTCAATGGATTCTATAATCTATCAATGTTTTGCCTTTGCCTATTTTGTATCCTTTTCAAACTTATTTTCACATCAATTCATTCCACATCATGTTTTACATCAATCCATTTGATATTTAAAAATAACCACATTCATAACACAATCAAACCAACCAATCACATTTCGTCAACACTTTGAATTTGTTTTGGAATTCAAGTAACATCCCAATCTTCAACCTGCAACCCATAACATACTTTATGACCAAGTCAACAATACAAACTCGAT
The DNA here is from genome assembly GCA_036873735.1 of Pouteria campechiana. NCBI lineage: Eukaryota > Viridiplantae > Streptophyta > Magnoliopsida > Ericales > Sapotaceae > Pouteria > Pouteria campechiana. The sequence goes on from JAYJMB010043044.1 coordinate 25,965, forward strand.
AATAACTATTTTAGTCTTTTAGTTTGGAATTGAAATAATGATCCATTCTTTACTAAATGCCTACATGAAGTGTTAGATAGCATTTCATTTCACATTCAACACATTAATTCAATTTATTCAAGTTCCAAGTTAGTTTGCCCATCATCAAAATAGGAAACAGGAGTCAAACATAAACATTTACATCAAAAATGTAAAATATTTAGCATCCTATCTTAGTACAATTTGAATAGAGTTTTGTTAAGTATTAGCCTAACATAGATTCTATTTAAGATACATCAAGTAGTATTCATTACCTTAGCCTAAAAATATTATGGTAACTCATATTCGCTTAACATGGTCTTTGACATCTCTTGCTAGGATCTATTCTTTCTTTTAACTGCTTCATTCTACTGAGGATTTCTTGGTGCAGAGAATGAAGAATACCATTACTTTCATAGAAAGTAGTGAATTTTTGGTTCTCAGACTCTCCACCATGATCAATTTTTACAGCAATGATATGAGAACTTTTGTTTTATTTTGCACGCATTTGGTAAAGATATTAAAGAAAAAAAAATCCTCATCTTTAGACATAAGAAATATAATCCAAGTAAATCTAGAAGAGTCATCCACAATGATATATGCATAATGTTTTCCTTTAGGACTTATAGTTTTTGTTGATCCAACAAGATCCATGTGTAACAATGGAAGAGGTTTGGTTATGTACATTTTCTTTTGAGATATGAATGATCTTAATCTTCTATGTAACAACAAGGACTCATCATTACTTACAACAAGACACCTGGCTTGGATATCACACAAATTAACTAAATATACATTTTTATACCTTCTACCAAGAACTACAACTAAGTTTGACTCATCTAAAATTTAACAACTCTGGGATTAAAACACAACCATTTAACCACTGTCACAAAACTAACTCACACTCAGTAGGTTATGTTTTGATCTCTCTATAAGCAAAACATTTGAAATAGTAGTAGACTATAATTTGTCAATCTTACCAATCCCAACCACTACTTTTCCTATTGTCTTCGAAGGTTATTGTTCTATCATTTTTAGCTTTAAGCTCTATGAATAACTCTCTCTCCTCTATTTTATGCCTTGAGCAACCATTGTTGATATACCATATTTTGCTTCTTATGGCTTTCAAGCACACCTGTATAAACAAGGTTAAGCTTTAATTTTTCATACCCATTTAGGAATAATCTAGGTAGGTTAGTGGCAGAAAATTTTGGTACTTAGTACTTCTTGGGTGCTACTAATTTTCTCATTTGGAACATGTGTTGCATTTATAACATGTGCAATAGCTCTAGGAACCCAAATCTGAATCTATTTGGATCCTTGTTTACTTCTAAAATTTTGAATCTTCTTTTTCTATTTCTTTCCACCTTTCATCACTGGTTTCATTTTCGTTAAGGTGGATGTCAAGGTCTTTTTTAGGGCATTATTATAACACATGAGGTGTTGAATATGGGGGTAAAATGTTCTTAATCAATTATAGTGATGATTTGAGCTAAGGAATATGCGTTAAGTAATTAAACATATATACAATTGGTGATATGAGTTGATTTCTAATTACTTGAGGCATGATTTTTATGTGTTTTATGTCATTAAAATGTGGAAACACTAAAGCTGAAAAGGATATGAGAATGAGAGAAAGAAGGAATGGAAATAGGGTGATAAATTAGCATAAAAAGGGGGCATCAAGGCGGATGCTGTGACTTAGAATCTGAAGCTTCGACGTGGAATCAAAATGGGGGGCAAGGTGGTGTCAACAATTTGGACACCGTAGCATCTGTCGGTGAATAAAGTCTATCAACTGACTTTTTTAGCCCATTTCTGTTATGTTTTTCCCTGGTCCATCTCGTTTTCTTCCTCCCCATGCCCAAACCCCATTTAGGCCTAAACCCTTACCATTTTGCAAGGATAAAAGATGATTTAGCTAGATGAGCTTCCGAGAAAGCACATGGAGATGGGTTTTGGCCTTTTGAGCGGTGAAAGGAGAAGACAATTTGATTTTTGTTGCATCCCATGATGGGTCTTGAGGATTTGAGGCTAGAGACAGGCTTTATGGCGGAAGCCACCATGAATGGCATGGTGACTGGATTTTTCCTCATTTAAATTATGTTTTATGCATAGCTAGGGTTTTATGCTATTCCTGAAAAGTGGAATTTGAGGGAAATGCATGGTTTATGTGTAATTTCTATGAGGAAAATGATTAATTAGTCATAATATTATTTTGGAACTTAATTGGGCATGAGAAATCATGAGTTATCCTAATTGGGGTTTCGTTAATAGTGCTTTTGGGGAAGATAATCGGAATGGCTTTTAAAATCATGGTATAAATGATTAGTTGATAAATTATTATTTTTTAGCACTTATTTGAGAATGAAAGATCTAAGTTTTGGATCATAATTTAAGTGGAGGTTAGAAAGGGTTTCTATGCATCAAGTGTTAAATAACAAATTAGTTGAAGTAAAGGCTTAAGTAATTTTTTTTTATGATTATTTACATGTTAACCATGTGATATGATAAGTATCTGTGACTAGAAATGAAATTCCCTTGGAACTCTTTGTTGAATTATTGTGATTTAAACAATACATATAAACTGTTTGATGAACAACCCATTTGAGCTATAGAATATATGCCCAAGAACCCTAATGAAGTAGGGGTGAGGGATTAGTTTGTTGGGGTATAATTTAAATTGTTTGTGAAGTTATTTACTATTAAGAATATAGAATATGAAAACAATACGTAAATTGAATTGTTATATCTGAAGGATCTATGGGACAAAGATGTGAAAATTTCAAATGAAAATGGGTGTTGATTCCTAACTAAGATAAATGTTTGAGATGTATAATTCACCAATGAGATATGTGATATATATATATATGTGAATTGAATATATGGAATTGTTATGTATAGATTATTAAATAGGAGGAGAAGCTATGGAGCTTATGGAAATTTGGAACTCAAAGAGCTATAAGCTAATTCGTCAGTAAGGCAAGTAGGCATTATTATTGTTAAATGCATGGATGGGGATATTGTTTATCCCATTTGTTTGAATCTGAGCATGTATGATTAGATGAGGATAGTAGATATCCCATGATGTTCTAAATGTGGTTACTTATTGGGGTTGGTGAATACATGAATGTTAGGGATAGCAAGTATCCCTTAGTTTGAAATTGTTAATGTTTTGCTTAGGCTACGAACTTGTACTTATTAAGGATAGAAAATATCCCATGCCCTTGTGTATGATGTTGTTTATTCATGCGTATAGATGTTTATGTGGGGGAGATGAAGAATACCTCAAGTTATGTGGATAAATGTATTAATAGGGATAGAGACTCTCCCAATTATACATGTGTGATAATGTGAATGGATATAATGTGAATTGATAGAATAGATGAAATCTCATGATTGTGTTGGCTGATAGGATATTATATTATGCGAATGCCTATATGAATGGAATGTTATGAGTGGATTGTTGATTAATAGGGATAAGGATTATCCTATGATTCATTTTTTGTTATCTGTGTGAATGTAGGAGTTAACGAAGGCATCGAGTGTCCCAAAATGTCACATATGATCATTGAATGAATGTATATATTGATGGAATGAGAAGCATTCCACGAATTATAATCTATGCTTGAATGGAATATTTATGAGATGTGGTGCTTGCATGGCATAATTATAATAATTGATATATAGTGTATCATAAAGATATTACTTGTGATATTATACATCTAAATGGTGTAGGTTGTTGTATAGAGTTAGGAGGACTTGAGCCTCATGATCTTCATGGTGTGATCATATTGTCCTATTCTATTCATATTCTGGGTTAGAACACGGCGTTTATGATTAATTATTGTTTACTAACGTGCCTACTTACTGAGTTTGCCCGAGACTCACTTCTTGTTTTAATTTTTAGCTAGCAGGTCAGGTAAAGAATCTTAACTATGGGTTGGGACTAGTAAGCAGATTGAAGACATTTCCTTATATCATAAAGAATTATATTATTAATTTTATTATGTATTTGTATAATTGGATTTAAGATTTTAATTGATGTATAAAATAGATGTATTGACATGTCATAGTAGTTTATGTATGATATTGTAATTATGAGGAGAATTGTCATCATGATCAGTTTCGGTCTTGGGCAAACAATTGTGGGTATGGGTGTGTGTTATGGTTTGTATTAGAAATTTGTAATTATCAATATTTCATTATATATGATTAATGTATGCTAGGTTTAGATCCATATAATTCAAGGTAAACTTTGTCGGATTTTTGGTAGAAATTTTTCTTCAAAATAGGAAAATTATAGGAGGATGGTGAAATGCATAGGCCTGGTGGCGGGGCATGACAGTTGTTTTCTGCCTTGACTTATTCAAGGTCTTTATTTATATTTTGGCTAATTTTGATCTTGGAATTCTCTTCTTTTAATTTGGAACATTTATTGGTCATTTTCTCCAGCTCCTTTTTGGTCTCCTTATGCTTGGCTTTAAGTGCCTTGAAATCATAGTACAATTCTTCTAACTTCTCTTCAAGGCAAGGAGTCTTTGGTTTTAAATTTACCTTATCTTTATGGATTGCCATGAAGTTGATGCCTATGTAGTGATCCTTTTGATTTCTTCCTTTATAAGTGAGTGCATTGATTTAAGCCTCGCATTCCTCCTCATCTTCACTCATGCTTTCATTCATTATATTCTCCAGCAACTTCTAAGCAGCCATTACATTTTTCTTCTTTTAAAATTTTTTGTTGCTTCTATTTTCATTATTGTTATTATTGTCGTGGTTTCTCTTATCAAAATAAGAGTTATACTTTTTCTTTTGCTGGCTTAGGGCAGTCAAATCACATGTGCTCTGGCTTGTTGCAATTATAGCAAATAGGAGTTTGCTTCTTCTTATCTTTTCTCTTGAAATTGTTTAAGCTGCTTACAAACTTCTTCTTTCTTAGCATTACTTTGAATCTTCGAGTTATCATGGCAATGTCTTCATCTTCTTTGCCACTAGTGGATGCTTCTCTTCTTTAGCTCTTAAGGCAATTGCGCTCTTGCCTTTTGGTTCCTCTAAAAACTTTTGCTTCATCAAGACTTCATGGGTCATGAGGGAACCCATAAGTTCTTCCATGGTCATCTTATCCAGGTCTTTTTCTTCATGGATGGCAGTTAATTTGGGCATCCAGTGCTTAGGTAGAGACCTTAAGATTTTCTTGACAAGTTTAGGTTCATCATATTTTTCTCTAAGTCTCTTTAGACTATTAGTGATCTTCTAGAACCTGCCAAATATGTTAGATATAGTTTCTGAATCCTTCATAATGAAGGACTTATACTCCTAAACAAGAATATCGGTCTCCTTGAACTGGTTAATTCCTTCATGTGCTACTTGCAGTTTATCTCGTATTTCTTTTGTTGAGTCACATGAGGATATTTTCTCAAATTCTAAGGGGTATAGAGTGCAGTAAAGGCATTTCTTTGCCTTTACATCATGTTATACTGCAACTATATCCTCTATTGTATACTTGTTCTCTTTATTGAGGACAATCTTGCCATTTTTTATGGTAAGCCACAACTGGTAGTCTGTGGCTATAAGAAATTCTATATGTGCATCTTCTAGTATCTATAATTGACTCCATCAAAGAATGAGGGTCTGGTGGGGGACTGTCCCTCTGCAGCAGTGTCTTCGAATAGACTAGCCATTTGGGATCACTTCACAAGTTATATAAGTTGATGATCAAGAATAACAAATAAAGCATGCTCTGATACTAATTATTAGTCC
>JAYJMB010043055.1:0-31731 GCA_036873735.1 Pouteria campechiana
CCCATGGGAGGGCAATGCTTGATTGTGCCGCTTGCCATGGCGAAGAGGCTAGTTCTGGCCTATTGTGTGTAACTCCCCTAATTACTTAATGGGTGTGAATGGAAACTCATAGCTCTAGGTAGCAATGAAGGCAAGAAAACATGGACTGCATGGACCACATGGTTATAATTCTCGTAATAGTCATAATCGGGTTGTAGGAATAAACAAGGGCACACCAATATAGTAAGAAAGTGGAGTTCACTTTGTTGTGGTTGTGTCTACTTGGTGGTGGTTGAGACCACTTTGGTAGTGGCTAGGTCCACTTTGACATGGCTGAGTCCACTTGTTGGATGCCTCTCGAGCATGGCATTGGTTAATGGAAGGTAAAATATATATTGGTTAATGAAACATGCCCATTAGTGATCAGTTATGATGAGAGGATATGATTTAGTTTAGATGCATATAGTATAATTAGAGTATACATATGATAGTAGTTTCATTTGTCTATCTTATTGCATTATAGTGTATCCTTAGTTACTTACTTTGTTTATTATTATTTGATTGTTATCTGCTTACTTAGTTACCCAAACTCACTCTATTTTATTGTATTTTTAGCTAACAAGTCAAAAGATGGAGCCCAACAAGGGATTGGAGCTCAAGAGAGGGATAAATCTTAATGTTTAGAACTTATCATCATTTTGTTATACTTTAAATGTATTAAAATATAATTCATGAGTAAAGTCAATGATGTAATTAATATAAATTTAAATTGTATGAACCATAATAACTTGCATATCATTACTTTAGTAGGTATATAAATGTTTTTCCACACTTTGCCTTTACAGTGCAAAATATGATTCTAGGAATCTATGGGTGTTTATATATGCTTTACGTAGGTTTCAAAAGGTACATTTAAGGGCGATTCTGGCCATGGGTCCTTTTATTACTGCCTTAGTAACACCTTGGAAAAGCAGGGCATTACACACTTAAAGTTCCCTAACACACCATATCCAGTCAAATCAATCATTTCAATATCATGATTCATAATTCATGATGGAAAGCAAAACAATACAATATCAACAATATTTTCATCAAATAATTGGCCATTTATAAATTAGGCAAATCAATACATAGATCTACGCAATGTCATCATGACATATCGATTATATCAATGTCATCCCAACATTTCAATCAATCACAATCATAAGATTCATCAAGCATCATTCACCAGATTCATGCTATCACATGCCATATCTAGTCAAATTAATGACCCAATTAACCATGGCTCACACAATCATATTATCTTAAGGAATTCCATAATTCCATCACAATTAGTTAAACAAACATCTAAAATAAATTTTTGAAACTTCACAGTTTCATCAGTTCAATTTAACACACTATAAGCATAATAGTCAAACATTCACATAAGGTGCACATAAGAGCACAATTACGCTTCTGTTGTGCCACTCAAAGTATGACAAGTATATGCCATCATCTATATACATAATTCAATCATGTTTGTGTTATCAAAATACCATCATTTTCATTTCATATTAATCATGCATAATCACTTTAATTCACAATTATCATTTACATGTCCTTTAATTCCTTCCTCATGCCTTCCTATTACTCTTAAGCAATTTTCCCCATATTCCTTATGAATTCATTAATTCATATCAAGCATGATCTTTCCCATATCCTCTTGCCATTGCCATCATGATCTCAAAATTTAATGCTATCACACAGAATAGCAGACTCATCACACAAATAAGTCACTAGCTCTGATACTATTTTGTCATGCCCCGCCTAAAGGCCTATGCGTTATCATTCTATCACACCCGACTCATGGAATGCTTCCCATTCTAACAATATACATAACATTTAAATCATGGGATAATCCTTATCTTCATCAATCAATAATTCATAAATTCACATCATCTAACATATATCAACTCACACAACATAAGGGGATCTTTGCCAATCCCATTCTACCATGCATTCACAAGCTATCTTAGTTATCCATTCATATACAATACTACGATATTCTCTATCCCTTTTATTCTGACATCCATATATAAGAATAAGTGTCATAAAATACAATAATATTCCCAACAAACACATGTCCATACCATAAACCAAACACTAATAATTTCAATTAAAACTCACTATCCCTACTATTCATAAACCATCAACTTTTAGAGAATATAGGATATTCCAAATCCCCAAATGAAACATACATGCTAGGAAATAAATAGTGGGATATTATATATACTCATCCATGCAGTCAACAGTCAAAGCCTACTTACCTTATGATTTGCCAAATTCCATAACTCTTCGAGTTCTCTAGCTTTTCCTCCATTCTCCATCGGCCCTATACATGTGAATTCCATATATCATTTGAATCATGATTTAATATATATGACAATTTCTTATCAACAACATGAAATACTATGACCAAATACCATGATCAGTTCATTGGTAAGTCTACATATTTCTCAAGTGTCTAACTACCTTTTATCATTAGACACAAAACTATCAAGCTACTCTCTTATGTACTCATGCATAAATCATACATTTTTATACACTGAGTCATGCCTTATTCATGCCCAACTATGGGCACAATAAAATGAATCAATCACATATGGATTCACATTAAGTTCTTTCATCATACACCTTATAGGCATCACATATTTCAAAGTTTCTCAACAACATCAATTTGTGAATTTCACTCCTAATTATACATCCAAAATCTATAGCATAATCAATATTAAATCCACTTTAATAACATGTAATTCAAGCTTAAACCAATAGAATCACGTTTATACAAAAACCCCTATTTACTATTAATATGATTACTGTTCACAGGTCTAAACAAGGATTAATCTCATTTCTTCAAGTTTAAATCATGCTCAACACATCATCACATATTAATCAATTTCCCCCATAATTTCAAACAAATTCCATGCAAATCCCACCAGTTTTGTATTCACGAGTTGGGCTCCAAACCTTAACAAATGAAAAATATAAAATTCGGTTTGGGAAAATGATCTCACTGTCAATTTCATGTGTAGCTATCCTCCTCAAACAAGAATCCAAGCTCCAAGCTCTAAGTACCTCTATCCAATTACAGAAAATTGAATTTTCCTCCCTCATCTATAGTTAAAATGACCAAAACTTGGGTTTAAACTCAAGATCCAATGATTCTCCACCCAAGCAAGGAAATTTCCAAGCTAAAGTGGCAAGGGATTAGGTGTAATGTGGCTAGGGTTGGGCATGGAAGAAGGAAAATGAAATAAGAAAATGGAAAGAAATGGAAAGGGTTAGCCTTTAAAAAGTTAAATTTTCCGTTGCTCTGCTGCACCACAGAACCCATGCCACGGCATCAAAATCCAATGTCACGGCATCAACTCGCTGAATGCCAAAACTTTTACCTTGCTAAAGTGATCCTACGGCATTAAAATTCGATGTCATAGCATCCACCTTGCTGGATGCCCAATTGTCTCTTTCCTCTGAAGTTGTTCCATGGCACCAATTTCCTATGCTGCGGCATAGACCTGTTGCCCTCTATTTTGTGATTTCTCTCCCCTCTATTCCCATGTTATTTCTCATGTATTTAATTTCTCTCTAATCATAACATACGAACATAACATTATCACATTAAATTGCATAATAAAGCTCCCATATAAGTTAGAATCATATTAAGAAATCATTTTTTCTCATATACATGAAATTCTTCTTACAAGAATCATTTCAATTCACATAACGTTCATGTATATATGTAATTCTAAACATTTTCCCTCATATTGTGTCATCATCATAGTCACTGAACAAAATTTTCCTCACTTTTAACACCCTAGTGCAAATCATATTATACTCAAATAGATAATTACTAAAAATTAACACCCTAGGTGTTACAATTAAGATTTTCAATCATCTCACTAGCTTTTTCTTGTGGGAAGACATCTAAAGCTAGAATTTGCTCATTTCCATTGCAAGATTTTTCAACAACTTTGTTCATCTTCAAACACCTAGGAAAAGGGATTGGTAGATCATAAGCTGGTGGTGGCTTGTAGTTGAGTGGAAGAATAAGAATTGGGAACACAACTCTCCTAGCATTCACCTCCTCCTCATCATCTACAAAAATATTAGAATTGTTAATCACATCACCAACTTTACCATCTATTACCTTACCACCACTTAACATTGTAATCACATTAGTTTGCTTAGGCTGACTTGATAGCTTTCTAGATGTGTGACTCTACAAAACCTCTACAATCTTCCCCAACTGAGTCTGTATATTCTTCATGGATGCCTTCACATTCTAAAATCTTGCTTCATTATTCTAGAATTGAATCTAGGTTGCCTAGATAAAACTTTGCATGGTCTCTTCTAGAGTTAGCTTCTTTGGTTGAAAACAACTTGCAGATTGAATCTGATTCTGATTAGTGTTCCATGAAAAATTATGATGACTTCTCCAACTAGGATATGGATCATCACAAGGTTGCTAGTTATATAAGTTCATCACATTGGCTTGTCCTAAAAAATCTACAAAACTCTACCTAAAAGGAAAAACATTGTATGAGTGACCGAAAATACCATAGGTAGAAGATACCTCAGGAGGAACGGGTTGTTTCATTTTCATCAACATGGAGCACATCATTTTCATATGCTTGGTAAGCTCTAAAACCTAAATAGAAAGTTTACTGTTAGAATTCACTTCATATATTTCTCTTAACTTACCTCTAACACTTTTGTGTTGTGAGTTTGCCCCAAGTATCTGATATAGATCATAAGTTTCCTCTAGAGTCTTAGCAACCATAGCTTAGCATGGTTGTGTTAGTCCATCATAGAAAAATTGAGTTAGCAACTCTAAAGGAATACAATAGTGAGGACATTGAATCAGTAGTGGTTTAAATCTTTCCCAAGCCTCATGAAATGCCTCACTTTTCATTTGAGCAAAAGTTGCTATCTTACCTCTTAGTTCTGCAGTTTTAGCATGAGAATAGAATTTATTAATGAACTTGTCGTAAACTGTATCATATGTGGTAAGTGAACCAGGAGCCAATGTCATAAACCAAGTTTTTGTTGCATCCTTCAAGGTGTATGGAAAACATATCATACGCACCCGATCCTCTATAAGCCCCTACAAAGGAAAAGTTTGAATAGTTGCATAAAAATCATGGATAAAAGTTAAAGGATCTTTTACAATAACACCATGAAAAGAAGAAGGCGTATTAAAGTGCATAGGTTTTAGCTCATAATTTTTAACATTATTATCTAAAATAATGCATGAAGGTGATATTCCAATGATAGGGCATGCAAACTTCTTCATCAACTGTTGTGCTTGTTGAGCCACCCAATTTTCCATGTTCTCCCCCATCTGTTCTTCTTTCTTACAATCACAGCTGAGCAAGAAGAAAGAAAAATTAAACAACTAAAATTCCTAAATATAGTAAAATACAACAAAGAAAAAGAAAAATTATAGCTAAATTAATCAAATCAATTTGGAATCAATTCCCTAAAAATGGCGCTAGAAACTTGATGGTCAAATTATAATTCCTCATAAGTGCATGAGTGTATAATAGTATAGTGTGTAAAGTAAGGGTGGATCCCATAGAGAACTATTCAAACTGATTCAATCATACTTAGTTACTAACTAAACTATTCTAAATCTAAAGATGCAATAAAGACTAAAACTAATTAAATCATAAGGTGTAATAATAGAAAACATTGGTAATAAGTAATATAAGAGAGATTCACAAGTCACAGGAGTCTAAGGATCCGATTTCACCACTCAATGATATCCTCTATTATTTGGATTTTGGTTTCAATTCATTATCTTGAGTTTGCTCCACCTAATATATGATTATTATCATTAGGTGTCCAGGTTTAAGTCAAATATTTTCTCCCATTTCAATTACCTATGTCATGTAGTATAATTGAGGTTGGAAACTCATGAAGATCAGAGGAACTTAATGAACTGAGTAGAATACTTAGCATATGGCGTCTACCTTAACCATCTACTCATTCATTCAAGAGAGCTTCTAAAACATGATTTAGCATCTAACATCTAACTTTACTGTGTTTTCTCAGATAATCAATCTAATTCATAGAATTGGTGATAGTGATTAAATAAATTAGATGATTACAATAATCATAATAATTGAAACAAGATAAAGTTGAATTAATCAACCAACAATCCCTATTTAACAAAGAATTTCAAGGAGGGCTACATTATTTTTCTAGAGGAAGAAATTTAGTTCATTATAAAATAAGAAAAATAATATTCAAAATAATCATGTTCTAGAACTTGAAATCGCCCTCTTGCTCCGTTGTATAATTCTCTTCCAAAGATGTGTGCTGCCACTTTCTCCTCTACAAAAGTCCCTTGTTTCTCTGTTAAACAAATTTTGAATAACATAATTTAGGGTTCTCTTGCACCTCCATATCAATTCCTCAATTTTTTTTTGCTTATAAAATATGCAATTGTTAAAAATATCATGTTTCCGCACACAACGTCTATCCATTATGAGTAATTTTAGTATTTTCATCTTAACTTTCTCATATGATATCCAAATCACATGATTATTGATTAATTGGAAATATAATTTTAATATATGTATATATATATCTTTCATGTTGAACATTTTCTCTAAATCATACTTCATATGTGCCAAAAACTGCCTTAAAGTAACACCTATTAACACACATCGCGTTCAGAAAATTTCTTGAACAACCATAGTATTTTGGATATAACTTCCTCATACTAACTCTGAATCTTGTGATTTTATTTTTTGAATAGATAATTTCAATTTCTACAACTTTTATGTTTAACATTTTTTCCAAATCAGCTTATATCTATGCCAAAATCTACCTTGAACAACCACTGAAATATTACAATTAAAAGGTCCTAAAAATAGAAATCCTTTTTGAATTAAATTACTGCACACACTTTCCACCATCTGATTTGCATACAATTCACATTAAAACTTCCAAAAATACTTTGAAAATAATGTGTGGAAGTTCTAATTGAATTGCAAAATGACTTCATCTTCAAGTAATTGATCTGAACCATGCATCTAGCAATCTATTTACCAGCTGTCTACTTCATAATCGACTATATAATCCCACTTTACTATCATAATTAATACTTAATTAATGTCTCAAATTGATTCTCCCACAATGATACATGTCCTCATGAATATTTCTTTGCCAAAAATAGCATGTTTTCACCCAAATTGACCTAAATTCTACCAATTTACTTGAAACACAAATTAAGTCCATTGAGTACAAGCTGTCAAAAGAGCAAGAGGAGACAGAGCATTAAGTGAAAAAAAATTTCCTTGATCCCTTCTTGTTCATTTTCATTCCTTTTTGTTTCTTAATTATGTATAAGACAAAGTGTATGGTTTTTCTTGATTTCATTATGAGCTAAGCACTTTAATCTAGGGGAACGATGTAGCTAGAAAATACTTATTTGGTTTCATTATGTTTAATGTATTTCTTTATTTGTTCATCATCTATGTTGAGTGTTTAATCTAATATTAATGCTTGTGAAAGAATACTAGCCCTTTCAACATGATGTGTGATTTGATTTGAGGCTGAGAAGCGATAATTGAATTAGACCATGATTAACCACCATAAGATGATCATGATGATAGAGATATCTATGAAGCTTATGCAACATTACAGGTTTCTTGATCTTAATGCATCTTGATTGGTTTGTGATTTTCACAGAGATGTAGAAAATTAGCTAATTGAGATAGGTCATTATGACCTAAGAAAAAATGATAATTAATCAAGAGAAACTTGTTAACATAAGAGCAAACATTGATTGTTAAACTGATGAAACCAAATATGATTAATTAGCTGAAATAAAAAAAACATAGTTTTTTAATCATTATCTATTTATATTTATCTATAATCCATATCATTTCCAAAGTTTATTAATCTAAATATTTTCTATTTATATTCACATATCACAATTTAATCATTCAAATAGAATTTAGAATTAAAGTAGTTCGCACTTGGCAGACATACATCCTCGTGGGAACAATATCTCACTCACTCTTTATTGCTTGTTTGCAACATGTGCACTTGTGTTAAGGAAAATCTACAATAATCTCCTCCCCTTTATCGTTAACACACATTTCATTAAACATACAACTTCTCCCCCTTTTTGTCATTATCAAAAAGGCACATGGGAAAGTATACACACGACATGATATGCATTAAGTTGAAATACTCAGAATTAACATAAAAAGAGATTTTATTCCATTTCAATACAAATAGAGTTACAAGCAGAGATGCGTTCAGTCCTATTTTAGTATAAATAAAGTTCTAATCTTATAGTGAAGTGTACAACAGGGATAGGATGGATGAAAGAAAAGGTGGGATAGAGAGATTGAGGTGGTGCTCGATTATGACCCTTTAAAAAGTTTGGAATCATGTATAGGCATGCATCCATTACTTTTGAGAAGGTCACATCGGAGGAATAAAAGTTTTGGATAGGAGAAAAAGGGGTTGCTACTGGTGCGGCTTTTCCGTCTTAGTCTTCAGCCTTTAAAGATGGTAATGTTAAAAGTAGGGCCTTTCAACTCGCATAAAGATGGTTCTCAAAAACTCCAAAGAACGTAATATCTCTTGTAGACATCCATCTATTTCTCTTATCTTCTTCTTCAGAGACATCACAAACTTCATCAAATCTATTAAGAACTATCTCCAATCCAATACATCTTAATAACTTCTCTGTCAACATTACTTCGCCTCAAGGAATTTTTCTCTACATATTTTTCACTTAATGTTTCTCTGCTTGTGATCTTTATCACACCAACTATGTTCTCTCTTTTTCACTCTTTCCTTAATAGTGTATGGATGAGGATAAATTAATAGTAAGGTGGTTTCTAGGGGGTGTTATTAGGTTCTAGCATATTCTTGAGAGGATTCAAAATGAATGTTTGTTAAATATGGTTAAGATATAAAAATTCCAATGAAGAATGTTTAATTCTAGTGAGAAAATGAGACTTTGCCTCAAAAATGAAGTTTTAGGTGCTTTAGGAAGATAAGCAAATAGTCTGGATATTTAGACACAAAAAAGGTTTTGGCTCAGTCTGGAACTTAATTTCAAACATAGATGACTATCTTTGGAAATAGGATTTCCAGCAAAAGTTGGATATTATGAAGTGAAGTTTCATAATGTCTGAAAGTGTATCTTAAAAATAAGTCTAAAATATTCTAAGTAAAGCTCAACATCTTAAAACATGTAGATATATAGAATTCAAATCATATAATGCATAAAATAATCAACCATATCATATATATCCAAACAAAATGTGATAATCACATCAAGAAATTATCATTATGAACATGGATCTATCACTCCTAACTCTCTTCTAATCACACTAAATCTTTCCCCTAAGAGTGGTTTAATTAAAATATTTGCTAACTATTTTTTAGTTGGTACAAATTTTAAACATACATTGTGATTATGGACGTGATCTCTAATACCGCTTAGATATCGAATGCATAATAGTATTCTTGGTTAGATTTACAGCAATTGTATTGTCACATCAAATGGGTGTGTCAATAAATTTAAGACTATATTCACCCAGTTGCTATTTCATCCAGAGAATCTACACACAACAACTTTTAGCTATAACATATTTGGCCTCAGCAGTTGATAGTGCAATATATGTCTACTTCCTAAAAAACCATGATATGATCATGTTGTAGATTCCCATAGAATGGCTTAACCCAATAGGGAATGGGTGAATTGGATAAATAAAAATTCATTGCTTGACCCTTGTTAGATCATTTCCCTCATTTCATGCTTACGTGTTATGCAATGTAAAGTAAATAATAAAAATAATAAAATGAATGAATAATAAATCATATGAGTAAATATATGCACACAAACAAGATAATTTTTATAGTGGTTTAGGACCTCATCCTTACATTCACTCTTCCAAGAGCACATACTCATTGTGCCTTGGGTTCCACTATATCCCATATAATGAAAATACATAGTGCTCCTAGTACTCTTTTGGTTTTGATGAGCTCACCAGGAAACTCACTAGTTTCAAAGTTCACCAACAAACTTGTTAGTTTTCTTGAGGTCACCAACAACTCATACAATGTGGTTTTCTTGAGCTCACCACAAACTCATTGGTTTCGAATATCACTAGCAAATTTGTTGGTTTTCTAGAGCTCACCAACGACCTCTAGTTTCAAGTTTTCCAAAAACCTTATACACTTTTACATAGTGTTTCTCTTAAGCAAAGGGAAAGATTTGATCTCTATTTCAGCTCTATGTAATACAAAAAAATCTTTCCATAATGTAAAGACAATGACTATAAGGATAAGCAAATTGAACCTCATGAAAGATATATGACAGTTTAAATTCTTAGCCATGGGTGAAAGAATTTGCATAAAGTTAAGTGCATCTGAAAAGTATTCCTTCACCACCTTTGAATTATCCCACCTTTTCTCCTTAAATAGCTTCTTCATATTTTCAACTGATGGAGAAGATGGGTTCCATTGAATGCAGAAATGAGAGCAATATTGAATGAATAAGACTGTTTGAGTTTTTCGTCATTGAAGTTTGGGTCTTTCTATTTTGTCTTAAGCTATTACATTGCCATTTAGAGAGGAGGATGAGGTGTGTTATAAGGTATTCCTCATTTGACTTATCACAGCTTTGAAAACCTTGCAGCATAGCTTATTGCCAAAGATGGTGATTGATATAAGTCTGCATAATGTCATAACAGCAGAAGCCATTTGATTACTAGTCACATAAATTGATTTTCCTCTGATAAGTCACAACCTCTCTCTGTCTGCATTTTTTTTTTCATAAGTTGCAGATAGATTCTTCCATAGGTTTGTCTATCAGTTGAGCTTTCATTAGAGTGATTTTGTCTGTTGCAACATTAGACAATCTTTGAATGGCGCGGATGAAGTTAAACTGACTGATAGACAAACTCTGTGTTATCTACCTGAATTCCTCCAGGAGATTTACCTATTAGTTGATCCTTCATGTATGTACTTTGTCTATCGTAAACAATAGACTAACTCTAGGTAGTGATGAAAAAGTTGAACTGATCGAGTGACAAACTCTCCTTTGTCTATACAAACAGACAAAGTGTGATGTTCTTCTTTTGTTCTTCATTGTCTGGTAGATGAAGCTTGCTCTATCTTGCTCAAATAGATAAAGTATAGTATTCTTCTTTTGTTCTTCATTGTTTGTTGGAGGTGGCAGATAAAGTTTGCTTTGTCTTGCTCTAATAGACAAAGTATAGTATTCTTCTTTTGTTCCTCATTGTCTATTGGAGGTGGCAGATGAAACTTGCTTTAACTTGCTCAAACAGATGAAGTGTTGCATTCGTCTGATGTAATCGATAGATGAAATTTTTCTTTGCTTTGTCTTGGACGAAGTACTTTGCACGTTGCATATGGGTTTGTCCAATGTAATCTATGGACGAGTGTGCCTTTGTCTATTGAAGCCTATTTTAGTCCAAGCAGCTCTTTGTTTGTTTAGGTTTGTCTATACCCACTATGCAGCTTTTACATTATCTTCTGCTTTAGTTAATAATTTGTCTATAGTAAGTAATAGACAAATTTTAATCCATAGACAAAGTAAAGTTCTTTAACTATTTTGCACATTAGAGCAACAAAAGGAGCTTGTTCTTACAACTTCTTTCTTTCTTCAATATTCATTTGTCTGTCTTTGCTCAGTTGAAGTTGCACTCCCTTATCTATTCACATTGCCTTTTTATCCTCGGACTAATCCATTTGTTTAACTCTGTTGATTGGACTAGGTGACAATTTCTTCTTTCTTCCTTTGTTTGAGTATTTGCTAGAACTTCTTCTTCTTTCTTTATCTCAAACAATCTTTGTTTGGTTGGTATAGATAGTTCAAATTCCTCTTACAACTTTACGCTCTTCGACCATGGCTTCATCTTTAACTTCATTTGTCCTGCATTTGTCTACTGAAATTTTCTCTTTGAGATTGATAGATAATACAAACTCATTGTAGCGCATCTTAGAAGCCTTGTTTTTCTCCCATTGCTTTTGTTCATGGAAGATTCTTTTAGATAATTAGAACCTTCTGGTTGCTTGTCTTCAAACCTACTTTTTTTTGCTTCTTCTTCCACAATTTTCATCAGTTCATCTCCTTTGGAACATAGCAAATAGTTGTGGCAGTTTGTTGCAGATGATTGCAATTCTGCACTTGAACTTTTGTGCACTTGCCATGTTGTTAGCTTTCATATTCATTAACATAATGTATTTTATCCTTATATAATTTAATAATATTGTAGAGCAAGGATAATATAAATGTCTATTAGTACATAATGTGAAAGCTTAAGAAATTATAGTGTATAGTATGATTTGACAAATTTATGATGTAAAGATTAATTAATGTTTATCAATTTATAATTATACATGCATGATATGCACACCATAAAATGAAGACTGTGTTCTTGTGTAATTAAATATTCATGATTATGTGTTTATGTTAATTAATGTTTATTAATTCAAAATCATATATATAATTGTTAGATATTTAAGCATACAAGTTTCTTATCTTAATATAAGTTTTGTTATTATCAAAATCATATACAATAATACTGACATACGCTTCCAAGGAACTAACACGTCCCTAAGGTACTCTTCCTATCTACTCCATAACTAGCAAAACCAGCATCAGAGTACCCAACTAACTCAAAATTTGAACCTTTTGGATACCATAAACTAAGGTCTAGAGTGTCTAAGAGGTATCTAAAGATTCTTTTGACATCAATAAGATGTGATTTTTTAGGATTTGACTTGAATCTAGAACATATATATACACTAAGCATAATATCTAGCCTACTAGTAGTGAGATATAATAGATATCCTATCATACTTCTATAAAGTTTTTAGCAAACAAATTTACCTTTTTGTCCTTGTCTAATTTGATGGAAGTACTTATTAGAGTTTCATACTTTCTTCCACCTTCAAGATTGAATTTCTTCAATAGATCCTTTGTGTATTTAGCTTGGTGGATGAAAATTCCTTCCTTCGTCTGCTTTATTTGATGTCCTAGAAAGAAATTTAATTCTTCCATCAAACTCATTTTGAATTCTCCCTACATCAACTTAGAAAACTCTTGAAAAAGATTTTCATTAGTAACTCCAAATATAATATTATTTACATATATTTACACAATAAGAATATTGTTTATAGTATGCTTAATGAAGAGTGTGGTATCTACTTTACCCCTTGAGAATCCTTTCTCAATCAAAATTTTGCTTAGAATCTCATACCACACTCTAGGAGCCTACTTCAATCCATAGAGGGCTTTGTTGAATTTGAAAACGTGGTTATGATCAAGAGGATCTTCAAACCCAGGGGGTTGTTCCATATAAGCTTCTTCATTAATGAAACCATTCAAAAATGTACATTTGACATGCATCTTGTAAAGTTTAAAATTCATGAAAGATGCAAATGCTAATATAGCATTCTTATGGCTTCTATTCTAGCAATAGGGGCATATGATTCATCAAAATCTATTCATTCTTCTTGACAGTACTTTTTTGCTACTAATCTTGCCATTGTTCCTCACTATCCTAGCAATGCTTAAGAATATGCTTCATCTCTTCCTTTGGTACACATCTTTTGATGATCTGATCAGTACAATTCTTGTAAAGAATAGGATCTTCCCAATAATAATGTTTCACATTAGATAAGAACTTCTTCTTTTAGTGACGAGGTAGGTGAGGTGGCATGATCTTTCTTATAAGAAAATTTACAAAGATTTCATACCAAGGAGCAGATGTTATTGATGTGATAGTGAACAGTTGTTCATCAGGTAATTGATCACAAATGAGAGACTTTTGCAGTCCTTTATCATCTTATAATTCCAATCTTGAAAGATGATCTCCTACAAGGTTTTCTGTTCCTTTCTTATGTGAGGTCTTGGAAATTTTGCTATGGGTAAATTAAGCATGCAATCTGATTTGGATGGTGTATGTGTAATGAATGACATTTGAAATGGAAATCTTGATGCCCATGGTTAAATAATTGGGTATTGTATTGTATAAGATGAAAATTTTGTGATAGAATGAGGTATAAAGTAGAAAAAGCTTGATCGCCTATGCATGCTTTTCCATATAGCACCAGAGTATCGATAGGGATGGAGCTTAAAATGCTCCATCAACCCTAATTCCAGCCCTAATTCATTCTAGCCTCTTTCTTTGGTTTCCAAGCTTTGGAAATCACAAAATTAAATGGATTTGAAGGTAGAATTGCTAGAAGATCGATAACTGAGTATGCTGCAACAATCCATTATAGAGAAAACACGATACTAAGCAAGTTGGAGCAAGAGGAGTGGTGGAGAATTTGGGGTTTTAAGCTCTCAGCTCAAGTTTAACAATTCTAGTTGAAGAAATAGTTAGGTAAACTGAGTTTATTGTTAATTATGAATTCTTGTTAGATAAAAAAATTTCAATTATGATTTTTGAAGCTAATCTCTATAGTTAGAAGGCTAGGATTTTGGGGAAATCTATTTTGGATGGTGGAATGAATGTATTGAATGTAAATTAAGAGGAAAATTTTGTTACAAGTTGTTTATATATAGTTAAAACCAATATTTGGTCTATATACATAACAATGGCTATTGGACTGTAAGTTGTATTATCAATGTTTGGTGAAATGACTTTAAGGAAAGTACAACACCAATAGCTTATGTTAATGATGGCTTAATCATCTTTTAGTCAAGCTTGAGTTGAACAATTAAAGAAACTATAACCAGGGTTATGTTGTGAACTTAAAACAAATCCTGCAGTAGAGATGATTTGTAGATTCATGTCGCAGTCAAATGATCATGTGCCATGTATTTCTAGTGTAGGACCTTCACATTGAGAAGCAATTTGTAGAAACATAAACTTGAAGTAAAAGGAAGGTCCATTGATAGGCAAGCAGGTTATTTTGTTTAAGTAATTGAGCTATGTTTTAATTGAACATTATATATAGATGACTTTGGGGCATTATATGGTAATTATCTAAGGGTGTTGAATGATGATAATTTCATGCTTAAGATATGTGAAGAATGCTAGATATGTTTTGAAATGAAGTTAAATGGTTTAATTGCACTTAGCAAATGAAAAAGCATAACGATGTACAAGTAGGGTAGAAAAACCAAGGTGCACAAGGGAAACAACGGGATAATGCCATGAGATCTGATCTTGATGCCACACCATTCAATTTCAATGTCGTGGCATCTGTATGTATAATGGACAAAATGGGGTTGATGCCGCGACACTAAATTCACTATGAATAGTAAAATGATATGCAGAAAGTGGGATGCTGTGGCACTTGAATTGTAAGAGGTTGGATGCCGCGGCATTTGGTTTACTATGAATAGTAAAAATTTACATTTTTCTATATTTTGCTAATTTTGTCAAATTTAGTATAATTATGAGATTTATGCTATTTAGAAGGTGTATTTTATTATAATATTATAGAAAAACACTTGAAATATAATGAAAACACAAGAAGGATCTTATTATGACAACCATTAAAATGGCATTAGAATTTAGTAGATAAGATAGATTTATTTGGTTTTGATGAATTAGTGAAGATGAAATTAAATATGATTATTTGATTGGGAAGTGAATGCATGTTTTAATAATGGATATTGATAATGAAGTATTTTGGATTCTTGCTAAAAATATCATTATGTGTACTGGGTTTATATGCCTGTCAGGATGTCTTTGTTGGATATTATGATTCCACCCATGAGAGGGTGATGTTTGATTATGCCTCCTATCATGGCAAAGAGCCTGGTTCTAGGCTATTATGTGTAACTCTCTGAATTAATTAATGGGCATGAATGGGAACTTGCAACTCTAGGTTGCAATGCAAGTGAGAAAACATGGACTATGTGGACCACGTGGTTATAATTCTTGCAACAATTGTAATTAGGTTGTAGGGATAAACTGGAGTATACTAATATAGTAAGAAAGTGGAGTTCACTTTGTAGTCGCCATGTCCCCTTGGTGGTGGTTGAGACCACTTTGGTAGTGGCTAGGTCCTCTTTGATGTGATTGAACCCACTTTGTGGGATGCCTCCTAAGCATGGCATTGGTTAATGGTAGGTAAAATATACATATTGGTTGATTAAACATACCTATCGGTGATTAGTTATGATGAGAGGATATGACGATCATGGTCGAGATGCATATGGTGTAATCAGATTATTCTCATGATAGTAATTTTATTTGTTTATTTTATTGCATTGCATTGTATCATTAGTTTACTTATTTTGTTGATTATTATTGATTGTTATCTACTTATTGAGTTACCCAAACTCACTTTATTTTATTATCCTTTTAGCTGTCAAGTTGGAAGATGGAGCCCAACGAGGGGTTGGAGCTCAGAAGAGGGATATTACTTTAGTAAGTGCATGAGTGTTTTTCCATACTCTACAATGTAACTATGATTCTAGGCATCTATGGGTGTTTGTGCATGTCTTATACAAGTTTAATAGGGTAAGTTTAGGGAAGACTCTGGCCATGGGTCCTCCTGTTATTGCCTTAGTAATGCCTTGGAAAAGCAGGGCATTACAAAGTGGTATTAGAGAGAGTTTATTTTTGATACGTAGGAGAAGATAAGTCCTAGATTGTAAGGGTAAGGGTGTTAGATAGTGTTAAAAGAATGATTTGTATAGCTTTCACAATGTTAGTAAAATGAAGGGAACATTGGTATACTATGTGAATTATTTGACATTGGTAAGTTATGTTAATATGTTAACGTAACATTATTTTATGATTATATACTCTTTGTTATACAGTAAGGGCTCTGAGGAAAAGAGTAGGCAAAGGCAAAGCCTCCCAAGCCGATGAGATACCTGGATTGACTCAAAATGAAGTCAAAGAAGGAGTAGTTGAGCTTAAGGAAAGCCATGTTGAGGCCGGCATTGCAAGAATAAGTATGCCAAGCACTATGAGTCCTAGGGGTGAGGCAGTTCCACCAATTTAGCCTCAAACAATGACCCCAGAATTGCCCAAAACAATGACCATGATAGTGGGTATTGCCCAAAACTCATAAGAACTGATTCAGACTCAAAGGAGGCATCTAGAGGAGCCTCAACAAATGTGAGGCTACATGCAAGGCTAGTAAATGTAGACCCAGATGTGGGACAAACATCCCGAAGGTAGTCAGGGTTAAATATGAAAGCTTTCCAAAACATGAAGCCTCTAGTTTTCATTGGACATAGAGAATATCAAATGGTATACGAATGGCTAGCTGGTATGGAAAAGGAATTTGCATTTATGGAATGTTCGGAAGAGCATAAGGTGTTGTATGGGGTTTATCAGCTAGAAGGTGAGGCAGAGTAGTGATGGCATACTAAAAAGTTGATAGTTTTTGACAATGGTGCAGGGATGACATGGGTTGATTTTAGGGAGCGACTGCTCCGTGGATATGTGCCAGCTAGTGAGAAAGCTAAGTGGGCTACTAAAGTTTTAACATTATCGCAAGGCAACAAAAAAATAGAAGAATACGATGGACAATTTAGGTCTTTAGTGCGATTTATGCCATGGGCCTGAATGGATTTACCAAAGATAGTGTAGAAATTTTAGGAATGATTGCAATTGGATATTCGAGAGAAACTAGCCCCACTTATGTTGATCCAATATCGGGATATCCTAGAGCATGCTCAGTTGGTGGAATAGGAAGCAGATGAGCAGTTTAAATTTAGAGAGAGGAGACATGTGAGAGATACTGATCAGGGGTGATGAACCATGTAGAAAACAAAGTGGTAATGTATTATCTAAGATAACTTGTAATTATTGTAAGAAGCTAGGACATTTTAAATTTTACTGCTCTATATTATTGAAGAAGTCAGAGGGAAGGCCAACCAGATCAGCCCTAGGACAAATGAAAGAGATTAGTCAACGGTCAAATCAACCTCAGGAAGCTGGAAACGAAGACCAGTTACTAGCTTTCTATGTGGCGAGAGTGGTCATATCAAATGGAATTGTCCTAATTAGGGGAGAAGTTATAGTGTGACCTCCTGAGACTCGCCCCAACTTAAACATGGTCGAGGTCAAATGAGAGGTAGAGGTTGTGGACCTAATACAATTCCTAGCCCTCAATATGAGGACCATAGACCACCAATGATTGCGGTCGTTCAGATAAGCAATGCATAGGAAGCTCGGGCCATGGATCATATGGTTATTGGTAATCTTCTTGTGTGTGATTGCATGACTTATATTTTATTTGACCTAGGTGCGTCTCAGCCTTTTGTCTCCATTGCATTTGTAAATAAACCTAGTTTGTCGAAATACCAAATGCATCATGTGATAGAGGTGTCCACCCCATTGAAAGCAACTAGTACAGCTACAGAAGTATGTTATGAGATACCTATAGTAATTGAAGATAGATTGTTTTATGTTGATCTAATTACATTAAATATGGAAGGGTTGGACATTATACTGGGTATGGATTGGTTAGTCAAATATGAAGCTAAATGAATTTTAAAGCCATGCAAGTAACCTTAAAGACCTCTAAAGTGGAAATTATCTTTAGAAGCTCTCCTAAAGGTAAAGCTCCTAAACTTGTGTTAGCCATGAAGGCTCTCAGCCTAATGCAGAAAGGGTATGGAGCAGTCTTAGTCTCAACTATTGAGAGCCACTCTAAACATCAACCATTGGAGGATATACCAATAGTACCAGATTTTCCAAACATATTTCCTGATGAATTATCTAGATTACCTCCTGGTAAGAAGTGGAATTTTGTATTGACTTCCAACTCAGGGTAGAGCAAATATCTAAAGCCCCATACTAGATGGCACCAATTGAATTGGCCAAGTTTAAGGTGTAGTTGCAAGAATGATGGAGAAGGGATCTATCCATCGTATTGTGTCTCCATGGGGCACACTAGTGTTGTTTCTTAAGAAGAAGGATGGAAGTCTATGACTATGCATTGATTATCGAGAATTGAATAAGGTCACCATCAAGAATAAATATTCATTGCCCAGGATAGATGATCTATTAGATCAATTGCAAGGAGCTATAGTATTCTATAAAATCAATTTACAATTTGGATATCATTAATTAAGGGTAAAACCAATGATGTCCATAAGCCTGCATTCAAAACTTGTGGGCACTATGAATTTCCAGTAATGCCCTTTGGGTTAATGAATGCTCATGTGGTTTTCATAGATCTAATGAATAGGGTGTTTAAACCCTATCGAGATCATTTTGTGATCATCTTTATTGATGATATTTTTATTTATTCCAAAGATAAAGAGGAGCATGAAGCACATTTTAAGGTTTTGCAGACATTGAGAGAGGAAAGTCCAAAAGAAGTGCGATTTTTGGATGAATAGTGTGGCTTTTCTAGGCCATGTAATCTTAGGAGAGGGCATTTCTATGGATCCTCATCAAATAAAAGTTTGTGGTGAATTGGCCTAGACCAAGCACAGTAACTAGGGTCAGAAGTTTCTTGGGATTAGTTAGGTATTATCAAAGATTGGTTGAATGATTCTCCCATATTGTTATGCCATTGACACAGTTAACTTGTAAAGGGACTTTATTTATATGGAATGATCAGTGTGAAGCAACTTTTAAGGAATTAAAGAGACAGTTGGTGGAGGCACCAATACTTGTACTTTCGTTAGGTCAAGGCGGATTTGTAATATGTAGTGATGCATCCAAAAATGGATTAGGCTATGTTCTTATGCAAAATGGTAATGTCATAGCTTATGCATCACATCGGTTATGACCTCATGAGCATAATTTTCTAGCCCATGATTTAGAATTGGCAGCAGTGGTGTATGCTCAAAAAATATGGTGGCACTACCTTTATGGAGAGAAATGTGATGTGTACACTGATCCCAAAAGTTTAAAATATATCTTTACTTAGAAAGAATTGAACATGAGGCAACAGAGGTGGCACGAATTACTTTAGGATTATGACTTAAACATCCACTATCATCCTAGAAAAGAAAATATGATAGTTGATGCTTTAAGCAGAAAATCTGGTAGTAGTTTGGCTAGCCTGCTTACATAGAAGACAAAATTATTTGAAGAATTAAGAAAATTGTATATGGAGGTTGGAATGAAGGGAATAGTTGCTCAAATGTATCAATTAAGCCTTTGGCCTACCTTAATAGATGAGATTTGAGCAGCTTAAGAGGAGTCATCTAAGGAAGAATTCCAAAAATTGAAGCTACGAGTATAGTAAAATGAGCTGCTAGAATTCTTTATTTGTGAAAAGCATCTTATGAGGTACAAAAATCGATTAGTGCTTCCTAAGGAATCTACAGTAATATAAAAAGTACTAGAGGAAGCATATTATTCTACATATACTATCCATCCTAGCAGAAATAAAATATATTATAATGTGAAATCTCAATATTGGTGAGTGGGGCTCATATACACACATATGTTGTGTGGAGACTAAAGAGAGAGAAAAAATCCTATTTGCAACTAAACAAAGGAAAAAACATGAGGAGAAAGCGGGGAGCCATCCAAAGAGATTTTTACTTTAAAGTTCTTCTTTATTGTTGTTTTTCAGCCTTTTTGGGAAACAAATCAAGAAGGGAGAAAGGTACGTTGTTCTATTGTCCCTTTATTTAAGATGCATGATGATGGGTTTTAATGAACATAGGGGGGAATGTTTTAGGGCTAATATATTTTAGTGTTATAAATTTGTGATTTTAAAGAAGATGTAAACCATTCAATAAATTAATTTAAATGAGTAGACATTGCATGTGAAATTTTGTGTGGATTGGTAATGATTTCATGATGATTACAATGGAATGATGAGGGAATAAGGGGCTGTTATCTTTGAGATTTTTTTTAGCCATTAATGGTTTAATCCATACCATTGGCTGCATAGAGAATGAATTATTTAGGTAAAAATATTAGGATTGTTTAATTTCATGTCTGATAGGCCAAATTGTGATTGAATGGCTTTGATCTTCTAATATGTGATGCCCAATGTTAGTCTAAGAATAATTATGTCACCAATTGCTTGATGTGATGGATGGATCATTAGAAATTTATTTGTTAAGGGGATGGTTGCATTGATTTGATGAAAAATCATTGTGAATGGGTCCCGATCATGATCAAATTGGGTATATGTTGAGAATAGAGTAATCTTAGCCATTCAATTGCCATTTAATCACCAATTAAGAATCTATTTTATTTTAATTAAATGCTTACATTGCTGTTGGTTATAGATTTAATTGATATATTAGTTGATTTTAGTTAAATTAGATAACAAATTAATTCAATTGGATGAGATTAATCTTAGAAAGGGTTGATATTTAAGTTTTGGCCACGATGAATGGTTGGATTGTGATCAATGACCAAGATCTCTATGATTGGATAAATTATTATAATATTTAATGTTATTTAATATTTCTTTAGAGGACTTGATGTATGAATGGGACCATGAGATTATATTGTATTTGTGAAAATGGAGTGAATTGATCATAAGCGATGGATGAATCATGATCAAGGCTAAATTGTGGAAAAATGGACCATGAATATGTCAAGATCGTATTCTTATTTTTCTTTCTAAAATCTAAAGTTTTAGAATTAGAAAAGGGCATTGGATTATTATCATATGAGAGTAGGTAATCTAACAAGCATGTTTTGTCAAATAGTGTCAAGTGAATTAAAGAGGCAAGTAAATTAGTCCCTGCTTAAAAAGGTAAGCAGCTTTGAACCCTTCCTAGTGTTATCATTATAAGATTTTATTATTAAATTCTTATATGAGGAGGAAGATAGAATATATGAGACTTTATTTCCTTTAGGGGATCCCAGGCATGTTTACATGACTAGGAAGGGTCTTGTTAAGGGTTTATGTTGAAAAAAATTGTGTGATTGACTGCTATATTCTTGTTAGGGTTATTATCAATTGTTTAGTTTATTTATGTTATGAGATTATATTAGTTTATATACCTAATATAATGATTATTCATGCATATGAGTTGTGTATGAGCATATGAATGATTCTGTATGTATTCTTGCTTATAAGAGTTTGTATATACATGATGATGAAATATGCCCATTTTATAAGTTGTCATGCTACTTAGGAGCTATAACTTGCCAACTATGTCAAGAGTTATAGTCTAGGAGAGTATTGTCTTCATTGACTACGAGGTTACATTGTGAGTATGGCATAGTTGTAAGTGGTCATGAAGGCATAGAGTATCATCAATGATAAGAGCTATATCACTAGAGAAATGATAAATGCCAAGAGTGGTCACTAGAGAAATGGCTTATCATTGAATGGTGAGGGTTTCACACCGCTAGAGTAATGATAATGCTATGAGTGACCTAGAGAATAAAGAGTAATCACTAGAGTACAACTTGTCTTGAGTGGTGAGAGGTTACACCATTAGAGTTAAGATAATGCTGAAGTGATATATATATATATATATGATTATGCATGATTCTAGAGTTATGTGACATTATTTTTCTTATAACCATATAAAATGATTGCTAGGGATCATTGAGTTTGCTATAACATACATTATTGTATGTGAGATTACATTTGAAATTTTGAGTATTCATTTCATTGCTATCAATTGAGTTATCACTCACTAGTTTATTCTCATTTTTTTCAGGTTATCATAATGCATCACCATCATAACTGATTGAGGGTTAGGGGATTGACTTCTTAGTAGTTCATGAGAGAGAAGAGAGAAAGCGAGAGAGACATGATAATTTTTTTTATTTATTTGTTTATGTGGAAGAGAGTATCATAATTCATTAGTTACTTTACTATCGTGTTACAACTCCTTTGGTATGGTAGTATGGTTTACATTATGTTTATGCTTAGGATTATCAATATTATCCTTGGAATGATGGTGAACATTATTATTAGACATTATTTATGATGGGTTACACATAAATCCATTATACATGATGGAGGAGTGTTACTCAAGAGTAGACTCTTGGATCTTATATTACTAGTGTCAAGCCCTAATTTTACAAGGGAAACTTGGTATCAGAGCAATTTTGGTTATAGAAAATTCTAAGTATTTGTATTGTGTAACTCCATATTCTGTTAGTATCTGACCCCAGGATGATGAGGGTATACACCTTAGGATGGGAGCATTCATACATGACATTGTACTAGTCAAGTAATGCTAAGTTGATGCTAAGACTAGTCTATCATGTGTTTTAGATGGTGAACAATAGAAGGACTCCAACTCTTGCTCATAAAAATTTAGAGATAGGAGGACCTAGTAATAGGTTTGCATGATTAGAGGAAGCTGATGCCAACCTACCTCCAGTGCCACTGGTGGAACAGTAGGTCACCAGCCAAGCTGCTCCTATAGAAGAAGAGTTGAGGGAACAACTACACTTGTTACTAGAGTTGAACAATCAATGGGTGTAGAATCCTTAAATGGGGCAACTCTAGTGGTATTGGGACCTCAGTTTGGTATGAGTGAGGTGTCAATAGTGATGAACCAGCTAGTTTTGTCTCAATAGGCTACCACGATGGTATTGTAATAGATGGTGGATAGCCAAGTTTCATCTTTCATCTCAATCGAAGCTAATAAGAGAGCCTTCAGTGCAAATTCCTAGTCAACCGAGGCAAGGGATAACAATTCCATCCATGGTAGTTCCACCCAAGGTAACACCACAAGGAACCTTTTGGACTCAATAGGGATTGGCATTAGATGAAAGTGGGGTACCACCAGAGGCACAAATTGATAGGCAACTAAAAAGGATAGAACAATTTTAGAAGCTCAACCCTCCAGTGTTTAAGGGCCATTTAGATCCAGCAGTAATGGAGATTTGGGTGGAAATGATGGAGGATTTGTTTTAGGTAATGCAATGTAATGACTAGCAGAGGGTCTAGTTTGCCATTCATCAACTTAGGTATGAAGCCAAGAAGTGGTGGAAGAACACTATAAAGAGCAAAAGCTATGGATGTGAGTTCTCTTTCTTGGTAGGATTTCATGAAATTGTTTAATGAAAACTATTTCCTGGTGCGTATCAGAGATCTCAAGAGGGTAGAGTTTGCTAACCTGGTCCAAGGAACCATGACAGTGTCTCAATATGAGGCTAGGTTTAATGTGTTGAGCCAGTATTCTCTAGTGGTGTTGACAGATTCGGTGGAGAGAGCTCAAAAATTTCTTAGAGGACTAAGGTAGGAGATACAGATACTGGTTGCACTACTTTGACATGTTGAGTTTTTAGACATAGTAGAGTTAACTAGGATCGTGGAAAACTAGTTGGTTCAACAGGGCATGATTGTGCTAAAGGAGAGGAAGCCTCAAACTGGTAATCAAGGGAAGGGCCAAGGGAGCAGTCAGGGGACTAAGAGGCCAGCTTTACCACTAGTAGTGCAGAGTACAAGACCAATACAAGGGCAAGCCAAGAAACCCAAATGAGGAGTTTGTGATCTTTTTCATGCAGGGCAATGTTTATTTCAGAAAGGAACTTGTTTCAATTGTGGAAAAGTAGGGCATAGATCATTACAGTGTCTAGAGCCGCAGATGTGTAGAATATGTAGTCAGGTACGACATCTTTTGAAGAATTGTCCTAAAGGAGACTTGAAGACTCAACAACCCCATCAGTAGAGATAGGTAGCACCTCAAAGATAGCCTCAAGGACAGCATCAGAGATGGGCTGGAGAGCAAGTTCAATGACCAAGACAACATGCTGTAAGGATCAATGAACAAATTCAAGAGCCACCATTACAAGTAGTTGATCCAAGCAAGGGAAAGGGATTAGCCAGAGCATATACCCATGTGATGCAGGACATGCAAAGTTTAGATGAGGTGGTAGTAGGTATCACCTTTATTTCAGAGCATTTAGCATATACTCTCTTTGATTCTGGTGACACCAATTCTTTTATTGCTATTGATTTTGATAGAAATATTGGCTTGCCATGTGATGAGATGAATATAGAGTTAGAGGTGGACACTCTTGTAGGATGGGTGATGAGTGCTAACCTTTGGAGTAGAAATTGCCCTATTAAATTTGGAAATAAGGTTATGGTAGAAGACCTCATCTTCTTAAAGATGAAGGATTTTGATGTGATTTTGGGTATGGATTGGTTGTCTAGGTGGAAGGCAGTTATTGATTGTTTAAGGAAGAGAGTTTATTTTAGGGATTCGAGCTTATCATAATTTACATAGAAGGGCATCACAAGGATCAACCTTTTATAATTATTTCAACACTGAAAGCTAGTTGAATGATTCAAAAGGGGTGTATAACCTTGTTAGTAGTATTATTAAGTTTAGATGAGAAGTCAATAGAGGTAAATGTCAAATGTATCCCTATTGTATGCAAGTTTCCAGATGTATTTTCTTCTAATTTGCTTGGACTTCCTCTAGATTGTGAGGTAGAATTCATGATAGAGTTGGTTCCTAGAACAAGACCTATTCCCAAAGCACCATACCGAATGGCTCAAGCGGAAATAAATGAGCCGAAAGAGCAGTTTCAAGGAATCATAGATAAGGGTTTCA
Organism: Pouteria campechiana; assembly: GCA_036873735.1. Taxonomy (NCBI): domain Eukaryota; kingdom Viridiplantae; phylum Streptophyta; class Magnoliopsida; order Ericales; family Sapotaceae; genus Pouteria; species Pouteria campechiana. The sequence continues at coordinate 25,460 of JAYJMB010043055.1, forward strand.
TTCGCCCTAGTGTATCTCCTTGGGGTGCCCCACTGTTATTCATGAAGAAGAAAGATGGAAGTCTATGACTGTGTATTGATTACAGAGATCTGAATCATGTTATAGTCAAAAACAAGTATCCACTCACAAGGATAGAAGATTTATTTGATCAACTATAAGGAGCAAGTGTGTTTTTTAAGATAGATCTATAATTAGGTTATCACTAGTTGAAAACTAGAGATAATGATGTTTCCAAAATAGCATTTCGAACTCGATATGGTCATTATGAGTTCTTGTTTATGCCATTTGGATTCACTAATGCTATAGCCATATTTATGGATCTCATGAATCGTATTTTTCACCAATATCTAAATAAGTTTGTTGTAGTATTCATCGATAATATCTTGGTGTATTCAAAGAATCATGAGGAACATAAGGAGCATCTTAAAGTGGTTTTGCATGTTTTGAGAGAGAAACTGATTTATGCAAAGTTGAAAAAGTGTGATTTTTGGTTGGATCAGATCTCCTTTTTGGGGCATGTAATCTCTAGAGAAGGGGTTTTGATGGATCCCAAGTAGATTGAAGCAATTGTAAGGTGAGTGCAACCCAAGTCAGTTGCAGAGATTCACAGTTTTCTTAGGTTGGTAGGTTATTACCATAGATTTGTAGAGGGTTTCTCTAAAATAGTCATGCCATTAACTAGATTACTTCACAAGGGTACTCTATTTTTATGGTCCCCAGAGTGTGAGCAAAGTTTGCAACAACTCAAATAGAGGCTAGTGGAAGCACCAATTCTAGCTCTACCAAGAACTAAAGGAGAATACGTTATATCCAGTGATGCTTCTAAGAAGGGAGTGGGACGTGTACTCATGCAAGATGTTCGACTCATATCATATGCCTCTAGACAGTGGAGACCGTATGAGATGAATTATACCATGCATGATCAAGAGTTAACAACTATAATATTTGCTCTTAAGATATGGCGCCATTATTTGTATGGAGTCAAATGCAAAATCTTCATAGATCATAAAAGTTTCAAATACATATTTACTCAAAAGGAATTGTATATGAGGCAAAGAAGGTAGCTAGAGTTACTCGAAGATTATGATTTGATAATTAATTACCACCCAGGTATGGCAAATGTTGTGGCTAATGCTTTCAGCAAATAATTTTCAATGACCAGTACATTTGTTAGCCAAAAGAGACTTTTACATGAGTTAGATAGATTTCAACTTGACCTTGTTACTAGAGAGATGGCAGCACTTTTCAGTGGACAGTTATAGGTTAAGCCTGCTCTCTTTGAGAGAATTAAGGTAGTGTAATTCGAGGATCCCTTCGTTCAAAAGCTAAAAGAGAGATCATCTCAACAAGAATGGTATCCTTATAAGGTGGATGAGGATGATGTCTTGAGGATAGGGGTACGACTTTGTGTTATAGATGTTGATGACCTCAGAAAGCAAATTCTTAGTGAGGCTCATGTTTCTGGAGCAACTATACATCTTGGGAGCACCAAAATGTATAGAGATCTGAATGAAAGGAGATGAAAGGAGATGTTACAGAGCATGAGTCTAGACATGTGACCTATCAACAAGTTAAAGTAACACACCAGTGACCAGCTGAACCACTTTAGCAGTTAAGTATTCTAGAGTGGAAGTATGAAGAAATCTGCATGGATTTCATTATAGGTTTACCCAGAGTTCAGTGAGGTTTTGATGCCATTTAGTTGATACTAGATAGGCTCACAAAATTAGCTACATTTATCTATGAAAGTGACTGATGGGCTAGAGAAGTTAGCGCATGTTTAGCTCTGAGAGATAGTGCAATTGCATGGGATACCCAACACTATTGTTTTAGATAGAAATGCAAAGTTTTTATCCAAATTTTGGCCGAGTTTACATAAGGCTATGGGTACCCAGTTGGATTTTAGTTCAGCATATCACCCAGCTACTTATGGGCAGACTGAGAGAGTGAACTAGATTCTAGAGGATATGCTAAGAGCATGTGCTATGGACATGTTAGGGTCTTGGGACATGCATTTACCATTGGTAGAGTTTGCCTACAATAACAGTTATTAGTCTAGTATTCAGATGGCTCCATATGAGGCTTTGTATAGAAAAAGGTGTCAGTCATTGTTGTGCTGGAATGAGGTTGGAAAGAAACAAGTTGTTGCACCTGATCCTATTGAGGATGCTTCTTCAAAAGTTAAGTTGATTACAAAGAGATTATTAGAGGCCCAGAACAAGCAAAAGAGCTACACAGATTTTAGGCATAGTCCTTTAGAATTTCAGTTGGAGATTATGTATATCTTAAGGTTTCACCTATAAGGGGTGTTATGAGATTTGGCAAGAAAGGAAAACTCAATCAAAGATATGTGGGATCTGTTGAGATTCTATAAAGGATATGACTGGTTGCTTATAGAGTAGCACTATTGCCAGCCCTTACCACAATGCATAATGTTTTCCATGTGTCTCAATTGAGGAAATTTATATCAGATCTAGGTACTATCTTATGAATGGAAGATGTTCAGATTGATGAGTACCTGGCTTTTGAGGAGGTACCGGTGAAGATCTTGGATGTTAAGGATCGAAGGTTGAGGAGCAGAGCATTAGGAAAGTCAAAGTGTAGTGGGGTCATCACTCTCTTGAGGAGGCTACCTGGGAGTTAGAGGATGACATTCGTAACCAATATCCACAACTATTTTCATAGGATCAGTTTTGAGGATGAAACTTTTATAAGGTGGAGTGACTTTAATACCCTATAATTTTCTAGTCTTATGTTTTCTTTTATTTATTTTATTCTGATTATTAATGTTTTAGTATGGTAATTGTCGCACATAAGTGTGATAGTTGTGCATTATTGATTAATGGAGGACTATTTAGTAAAATAAATAAATAAATAACTATTTATAAACTAATATAGAATGATCAAAAGAGTTCAAATAATAATAAATGAGGCAATGATCATTTTCAAAAGCTTGGATCATAATTTGGGAAACCAAGTTATAGAGAGATCCAAAAAGAGTGGAAATGGATTGCTTGGATTCAATAGCCCTTTGGGGGTATTCAGAGAAGGAATTTGACATCGGGCCCAACTGAAAAGTTTTTTAAAGTGTCAAATCCTATAAGGAAGACCATTAGTTGAGAGTAAAATTAAGGGTTAGGATCTATTTAAATGGATTAGAGCCAAGAAAAGTAGAAAAGGCCAAAAAGGTAGTGTCATTGGGCTTAAAAGCATATTTTTAAAGTGAATGCTTCCAACTTGGACTTGTAGCTTGGTTATGGGCTAGCTTTCTTGAGGGAAGGTCATGGGTTCAATTCTTGTTAGCATGTCTAGAAATTAATTTTTTTTAGCAAACCATAAAGAGTGGGGCCCACATCCACACATGTGGGCATGTGTGGAGACTAAAGAGAGAGTAAAAGCCCTATTTGCAACTAAACAAAGGAGAAAAAACCTGAGGAGAAAGGGAGGATCCATCCAAAGAGATTTTTCCCTTAAATAATTGCTTCTTTGTTGCTTTTTTTAGCCTTTTTGGGAAACAAATCAAGAAGGGAGAAAGGTATGTTGCTCTACTCTATTTTCTCTTTGATTTAAGATGCATGATGATGGGTTTTAATGGACATGGGGTGGATGTTTAATGGCTGCTATATTTTAATTTTAGAAATTTATGATTTTAAAGAAGATGTAAACCATTCAATAGATTAATTTCAATGAGTAGACATTGCATGTGAAATTTTGTTTGGATTGGTAATGATTTCATGATGATTTCATGATGATTAGAATGGAATGATGAGGGAATAAGGGGCTGTTATCCTTGAGATTTTTTTTAGCCATTAATGGTTTAATCCATACCATTGGATGCATAGAGAATGAATTATTTAGGTAAAAATATTAGGATTGTTTAATTTCATGTCTGATAGCCCAAATTGTGATTGATTGTGATTGAATGGCTTTGATCTTCTAATATGTGATGCCCAATGTTAGTCTAAGAATAATTATGTCACCAATTGCTTGATTTGATGGATGGATCATTAGAAATTTATTTGTTAAAGGGATGGTTGCATTGATTTGATGAAAAATCATTGCGAATGAGTCCTGACATGATCAAATTGGGTATATGTTGAGAATAGAGTAATCTTAGCCATTCAATTGCCATTTAATCACCAATCAAGAATCTATAGTATTTTAATTAAATGATTACATTGCTGTTGGTTATAGATTTAATTGATATTTAATTCATTTTAGTTAAATTAGATAACAACTTAATTCAATTGGATGAGATTGATCTTAAAAAGGGTTGATATGTAAGTTTTGGCCACGATTAATGGTTGGATCGTGATCAATGATAAAGATCTCCATGATTGGATAAATTATTATAATATTTAATGATATTTAATATTTTTTAAAGTACTTGATGTATGGATGGGACCATGAGATTAGATTGTTTCTGTGAAAATGGAGCAAATTGATCATAAGCAATGGATGAATCATGATCAAAGCTAAATTGCAGAAAAATGGACCATGAAGACATCAAGATCATATTCTTATTTTTTTTTCTATAACCTAAAGTTTTAGAATTAGAAAAGGGCATTTGATTATTTTCATATGAGAGTAAGTAATCTAACAAGAATGTTTTGTCAAATAGTGTCAAGTGAATTAAAGCGGCAAGTAAATTAATCTCCACTTAAAAAGGTAAGTAGCTTGTACCCTTCCTAGTATTATCATTATAATATTTTGTTATTAAATTCTTGTATGAGGAGGAAGATAGGATATATGAGACTTTATTTCCTTGAGGGGAGCCAGGCATGTTTACATGACCAGGAAGGGGCTTGTCGAGGGTTTATATTGACAAAAATTATATGATTGCCTGCTATGTTCCTATTTTGGTTATTATTGATTGTTTAGTTTATGTATGTTATGGGATTATGTTAGTTGATGTACCCGAGATCATGATTGTTCATGCATATGAGTTGTGTATGAGCATATGAATTAATATATATGTATTGTTGCTTATAAGAGTATGTATATACATGATCATGAAATATACCCATTTTATAGGTTGTCATGCCACTAAAGAGCTAACTTGACAATTGTGTTAAGAGTTATAGTCTTGGAGTGTATTCTATTCATTGACTAAGAGGTGACATTGAGAGTATAGCATAGTTATAAGTGGTAATGAAGGCATAGAGTATCATCAGTGATAAGAGCTGTATCACTAGAGAAATGGCTTATCATTGAGTGGTGAGAGTTTCACACCACTAAAGTAACGATAATGCTATGAGTGATCTAGAGAATAAAGAGTAATCATTAGAGTATAGCTTGTCTTGAGTGGTGAGAGTTTACACCATTAGAGTTAAGACAATGCTGAAGTGATATATATATATGTATGATTATGCATGATTCTAGAGTCATGTGACATTGTTTTTCTTACAAGAATATGAAATACTGCTAGGGATCATCGAGTTTGCTATAACATACATTATTGTATGTGCGATTACATTTGAAATGTTGAGTATTAATTTCATTGCTACCTACTGAGTTATCACTCAATAGTTTATTCTCATGTTTTCTCAAGTTATCCTAATGCATCATCATCATAACTGATCGAAGGTTAGGGGATTGACTTCTTAGCAGTTCATGATAGAGAAGAGAGATAGAGAGACATGATATTTTTTTTTATTTATTTGTTTATGTGGAAGAGAGGATTATAATTCATTAATTACTTTGCTATCGCATTGCAACTCCTTTAGTATGGTAGTATAGTTTACATTATGTTTATGCTCAAGATTATCAATATTATCTATGGGATAATGGTGGACGTTATTATTAGACATTATTGATGACAGGTTATACATAAATCCAGTATATATGATGTAGGATTGTTACTCAAGAGTAGACTCTTAGACCTTATATTACTGGTGTCATGCCCTAATTTTACAAGGGAAACTCTAATAAATTTGGGGTATGATAGATGTATCCCTCATGATTATTCTATGTTGAACAGGTATTGTTAGTTGATTAATTCAATTTTATCTTATTTCATTCATTTTGTAAATTACAACCGTTTGATTTATTTAATTATTGGATCATGAATTCTATGAATTAAACTGATTATTTGAGAACATGTTTATGGTACACACCTTATCCTAAACCATGTACGAGCTCTTTCTAATGAATGGATAGATGGTTGTGGTACACACGCTTGTTTCGAGCGGCCGCAGAGGACGCGCTCAAGAAATCAGATCAGGCATAGTAAATAATGAGGAAGAAATAAAATGCGAACGGAACGTCATGAC
>JAYJMB010043066.1:15356-31723 GCA_036873735.1 Pouteria campechiana
CTTTGAATTATTTGAGAATTTAATCCTGTTCATCAAATAAATGTACATTTAGTTGTTTCTTGCTTAACTAATTGAAGGTTACTTCGAATAGAAACAATAACAGAATTGGGTATGGCTGTGGAAGGAGTTACCGGTCTGTTCGTTTACATAGCCTAACACTTTCCAATGTGTTTGTGCAGATTTAGGTGTCAAAAGTACTTTACTCCAATGCAAAAGCTCAAAACTCATGTTTTAAGAGAAGCCGGAAATTTTTGCTTTTCCATAGGCTTTTTGTGTTAATAAATTTTAAGATAATATTACTCATCCTTTTCTCTTTTAAAAAATACTCTCATCAGTATATAAAATTATATTAAAATATTTAGATATGATGTAAGAATTATCATTCATCAAAGTTTCATGTATTTATATTTGTATATATATATATATACACACACACAAATATATATATATATATTAATTTTATTATATATATTAATATTAAAAATATCAAATATTTTTCTTCTCCTAAGCTAACAATATATATTAAAATTATTTTATTATTAATACTTATTTTAAGTCTTAAAATTTAATTTGTATATTATATTATTTGCATAATTCTTTTGAAGATAACTAGTAATAAAGTTAAAATATAATTTTTTTTATCCTTTTTGGGTATTTGCATACTAAAAGTACTTCTATCATATTATAGTCAAACATATATTGTAATGTAAAAAGTACTTTAAATTTATCTTATTTCTCAAGTACTTTTTACTAAAGTTAAATTGTAACTTTTTCAAAAAGTACTTAAATAAATTTCAGAGAGAGACAAATCAGGGCCTAAGTTCACTTTCTTCCGCAACTTCCATGGTTGGAGGTTGATCTCTTTCTGCCTGTGCTCCTAACCCTTAATTGTGTGCCTTTGCCTATGGTTGATTATCGGCTTGGGATACTCTATTGATCATCCAATCCAGGTGTGTACATCCTATTGTAGTGACCAAGCTCTCCACATCTACTACATCATACAATTAGCTTATCTTGTTTTTTCTGTGTCTCAGATGTCCTTTCTCCTATATTTCTCAGGCAAAATTTTCGTCTACCTAGTGCCCTTCTAATATTAGGAGATGATATAGCTAGGTCGGCCATAACCTTGTCCTAACCTATCATGTCTGGAATGCTATGGATAACAGGTTCATATGTAGCTATATACATCTATACTAAGAAGAATCACAAATGGGAATTTTCAAGGTCTTCCTTAAGCCATCTGGTTATAAAAACAAGAGTATGTATGCATGGTAGTCCATCAAGCTACCATTGCCAACATGTGTATTCCCTTTCATCTATCCACGCTGTGTTTTGTATTCATTTTTATGTTACTTCAAACTTAAAATAAGAAGTAGACAACATAGTGGCTTTCCTTGCATTTGGCACATGTTAGTATGTTCACAACACAAGGAATAACCTTGTGTGTCTTCTTTGATGGAAAACCCTTATCATCTTTCTTCTAATGGATTCAAATGCCGGGCATGCAAGCAATGCGCGTGGTTCTTTAATAAACTAATTCTATGCTTTGATAGTGTTGTTCTCAATATTATTTAATGGCAGATTTTCGAAAAATGATGCTCTACACCAATGCTTCCCATGGATGCTACAGATCCAGCTATATACCTTTTTATTTAGTTTCTCAATTCTCCTCATTTTTTTCCAATTGACCATATGTTTATGCCCTAACTGCTGCTCAAAGTGTCTATCCCTATAGCAGAGTACTCTGCTATAGTTTATGGGTTCAACCTCTTCAATGTCTGGCAATAAGATGTTATCAACTCATAAGACTTTTCAGATGAGCCAAGAACTATGTTAAGTACCTTCTTCTTCCCACTTTATACCTTGTTGTAGCCTAGCTTAATTTTGAACTCCTTCTAAATGCTCTCCATAATAGTTGCCACTAATGGCTTCTACTTACCATTGCATGACTCATTCTGGTTTTAATTTTGATCTATTTTTCATTTCACAATTCATTTTTTTAGTCATCCATCAATTAATTTTTTTGTTCATATTTTTTCTTTTTGCATTCGACCATTTTTAGACCATTGTTTGGAATTATAAAATTTCTATTTTTTTTATATTAGAAAGAAATTGTTGAAAAAATTTTGGTTGACATTTTCTATCTTAAAATTTTCAATTCACAGAATGTTTAAAATTTGGAAAAAATCTGATTTGTTTATTGAATGAAGATTGATGATTGATTACTACTTAAATTAAGGAAATCAAAGTTATGAGAGTTGATTTACTACCCAATTTTTGACATATAGTAATTTACAACATAAATGAACTAATAGAAATATATTATGCCGTATACAACGATAAAGGAACTTTATACATAAAAAATATTGCTAAAGGTATGTTATATATTATATAATCATATATACATAATATTTATAATCATATATATAATATTCATCTCTATGTAATATAGTTAAATAACCTTTATTTAACATCTCTATGCAATCATCCCTTTATGATTTGTGGAAAGCTAAAGGATTGCACGGTGTACTCTTAATTTGAACTGAAATTCTTAGCGGATTGCCGGAGTTATGAGTTGTGTAGTCAATTAATTGGATAGTCCTATAAAAACCATAATTTTAGATACTCATTTCTAACCTTTAAGCTAAAGTCGATCTTAGCTATGTATATTATCATAATCTATGAATTAATCTTCTTCACGGGATTTACTCCATGGAATGTTTTTATTCTTCTGATATTAGAACACAGCTTAGCTTGAACCTATCTTGGAGATGAATTTATAAATGAACTATAAGAACAAATTAATTGTTGCAATAGGTGCTTTGTAGAGACTTAAAGAGAGAAACCTTTCTTTTAGTAGCAAGTAGGCATGTTCAACTGACTAGTGGACAGGACTCGCAGGTGGCAGTGGTCGATATCCTAACTTAGGTGTACGAAAATGAGGAATTCAGTGGTGCTGCTGCTCATTGCTGCTACTGCTTTTTCTACCATCCAATTGTTGCATGTTTATCTAATTCTAATGATTTTTTTTTATTAAAAATAAGGAATGAAACTGGTTGCATCATGAAATCTCTTATTATCATTAAAAAAATGTTTTCAAACAATTTAATTAGAAATCTTCTGTGTCCGGATCAACCCGGTATTATTTGTTCGGATGGATTAAAAAACAAATAATTCTTGGGCTGAGGAGCTTGGTGATGGGTGTATTCCCAGAGGAATTAGGTGGTAGGCACAAAAGATGAGAAATCAAAATCTAAGATTGCTAATGTCAGACTTGGGGGATATACGAATCAGGCGAACAATATGAGCATAATCTTATCGACCGTTTGGATCTAGGAATATGATCCATTTATAGTGAAAGTGGGGCAGGGCACGTTGAAAAAGGAAAACAGACAGGCAGGCAGGGGCTGTTGTCTGGACCTGGTTGAGACTTGACTTGAGAGAGAGAGAGAGAGAGAGAGAGAGAGAGAGAGAGAGATTGTACTAGGCACAGTGAGAGGGGATGGAAGAGAGAGAGAGAGAGAGAGAGATTGTACTAGGCACAGTGAGAGGTGATCCATCCCCACGTGCTTCAGCATCCAACCAACCCAATTAATGAATGCCATTATTTGCGGTGATGTTTCTAGTCCGTTTTTCCGCTGCCGTTGGCTTCCTCTGCCTTTGCTTGCTTTGGTTAAAGACTTTTGGGAACAAGTCTCCGGTGAAACGAACCTGAAAAAGATTTAATGAAAAGACAGAGCATCATACGATATGGCATTGGTAAGGAAAAAGAATGAGAATGCTACCATAAATTATAGGGGCCAACAGTTTAAAATATTAAAATAAAATAAATAAAGAGATACTAAATAGATTTTTTGAATAAAATGATAGAATATATATATACAATAATGAAAAAAAAAGTTATTAAACAATTAAAATGTAAAATCATGTTAAAATAGGTGAAAAACTTTTCTACACTTTGTCCCGTTCCCAAAAGGTGGCAAAAAGGCTTTAACAATTAACAGCCAGCTGTGGCGTATGATTCTTACCGTTCAAAGTTCCATCCAAAGTTCCAAACAACTCCTTCATTCACGGTGGACTGAAATGAATTAGGCTTCATTTGGCCCGGCGGTTGCCCAAGCTGGGTTAAGAAACCAAAACACATTTTTATCAATTTTTTTAGTATTTGGCTAAATACTTTGTAGTGTTTTTTCTCATCGAAAAAAGTTGAAAATCCATGCTTTGTAGTGCTTTTTCTCATTGTAGAAGCGAAGATTTTCTACTTCCCTGTGGGCTTCGCATGTTAACAAATTTTAAAACAATATTACCCATCTTCTCTTCCTTTCATAAATATATAAAATTATATTTATATGTGGTACAAGTATTATCATTTTAAATTTTAGTATGTAGCATTCCTATATCATTTTAAGTGTTAGTATGTAGCATTCCTATATATATATAAATGTTCATCTTAAATATATATTAATTTTTTAAAAACCTTAAGTAATTTTCTTCTCCTAAGCTAATAATGTATACTGAAAATATTTTATTTTAAGTACTTATTTTAAATCATAAAATTTTAATATGCATATTATATTAAACTTTCATAAAAAATAATTAAAATATAATTATTTTATCATAAAATATGTATTAAAATTATGATATATAAAATATTTAAATAATATTATTAAGTATCTTTTATTTGAAAAAGAAGTTTGATGCAAATAGAATTGTTTGAATTAATGGGATTTCATTGAAATCATCTATAACATAAAAAATATTTATGAAAATATTAATTATATATTAAATCAAAATTTATAAAAGCAATGCTAAAATATAATGGGAATATTCCAATATAGCTTTTCATGCTCATTTGCTCATCATGAATTTTGTATTAAGATCCTAGGAGTCCACCAAGGGCCTTAGAAGTAATATAGGGGCATATGACTTTTGCACATATATGATTTATGGAGGGAATTTTTTTTTAAAGGGATAGAAGCTAACATCAACAAAAGTAAAATCTATCTTTTATGCAGCGTTCGGTCAAATGCCATGATGGAGATTCATTTAAGGATACTAGTCATTAGTCGCAAATTAAACTCTTTTTTCAATTAAGGCAATTTAGTCTAATGTGACATCAACAAATTATAGTCCTAAAAGAGTATATTACTTCATTTTTAGATATATAATATCAAAAAGGAGTTCAAATAGAAAGACGCGTTGTGGTCTCGTCATTCCAATGTGTGCACAAAGGTGATGAATTGAATAAACTAGAAAGTGATTGGGAATATTAGAGACATGAATCGTGATAATGAAAAAGGACTTTCACAATGGGATAAAAGAAGATAATGATAAGTTTCTTATTGAATGATTAAACTATTTGAAATAAATATAGTAAGAATCTTTTTTCTCTACAAAATAAGATTATATATTAGTTTAGTGTGTAGCTTAAATTCTATGCAAAAATTTTATCACAAATAAGATTCTATATATATAATTTTATAATATATGTATACTAATATTAAAAATATCAAATATTTTCTTCTCCTAAGCTAAAAATATATATTAAAAATATTTTATTATTAACACTTATTTTAAATTTTAAAATTTGATCTGGATATTATATTATTTGCATAATTCTTTTGAAGATAATTAGTGATGAAGTTAAAGCATAATTTTTTTATCCTTTTTTGTTATTTATATAATAAAAGTACTTTTATCATATTATAGCCAAATAAAATATGTAATGCAAAAAGTACTTTTACTTCAAGTACTTTTTACTAAAGTTCTATTGTAAATAATACTTTTTTAAAAAGTAGTTAATTCCACAACAGGGCCAAACGGAATCTTAGACTTGAATATTGTCCTTCTAGGCCTCACAATGGCAAGGATTACAACTCTCTCTTTGGGTTGGGTCGGTCTAAGCCTCATCCTTTTTTTCTAATTTTATTTTTGACATTTTAGTTATAAATTAATACCTAAATTTAATTAGCTGTAATTAGCAAACGGTCACAAAGAGCCTTTTGTGGTGAAAACACAGGGTTTGAAGTCCATAATGGTGTCTAATTTATTCATTATTTTTAGTGCCACTTTTTAAAGGTAAGATTAAAAGATTTATCTCAATTGGTTACTTAAGTGGACCAAAGAAAAAATCTTAATGAGTGCATTTTCATCATTAAATAAGATAAATTTTGTGCTCTACTTAATTTATAAATTAGAAAAGTTTCTAGATATTAATTAAATAAATAGTATCAATAAGATGAATGATTATAATCTAAAAAATCCCTCCTATTCAGCTCCAAACTAGGCATTTTCACATTTCTATCTGAACATGGCCCTTAAATTATTCTATTAATCTTTCAAGAATACTCCTGAACATTCCCAATATATCATAGGATAAATTACTTTTCATTTGTCAATATTATGCTCATACAAGGGGCCATATGATGGATAAAATGGACAGAAAAAAAATCAAAATAAAACATAACCAGGCATTGATTTGCCACAAAAATACACTACCAACCAAATTATTATTCGAATACTAATTGCCAATACTTCAATACAAACAAAGAGTACAATGCAATCTTTCCCATCCTTATTAACAACCTTAGTACATCTATATGTAATGGGCTTGGCTCCTGTGACAGATCAAACTCCTCCTAAATACATGACTTCTCAGCTACATCGACTGTACATTCTTCTTGTCCAAGAAATGATTATAACAGTGAAATTTGTTGCGAGCTGATAATCGTAGTTTTCTGGTTGCTGCATCTACAAAGTATTCAAAGGATGTTGAGAACCATCGTAGGAGCAGCCCATTCACATAATTTTAAGATAAATAAAAGCCCTATGATGATAGGAATGAGAGACATAAATAGGAAGACATAATTAGCAAAGGTTCCTACTTATAATCTATGGCTTTTGGGGTACTTGTTTCGATGGGAAATTAGGGTGGAAAGGATGTCCGCCGCCCAAATGAGGGAGTGGTTTTTTGAAGATAATCGGAGGCCATGGCTTTTTGAAGATTGGTGGAAATTTGGGAGTTGAGGGCAATGGCTTCTTGAATGGAGGGATTTTTGGAAATGGTTTCTTGTACACTGGGGGAATTTGAGGAATGGTTGGTAATGGTTTTTTATGGATCGGCGGAATTTTAGGAACATGTGGCAACGGCTTTTTGTAGATCGGGGGGATTTTAGGAACTGAGGGCAATGGTTTCTTGTGGATAGGGGGAATTATGGTAACTGGGGGCAATGGTTTTTTGTAGATTGGAGGCAAAGGCTTGATGGGCAAGGGCTTAGGCTTGGGCTTGTAGATTGGATCTACATGTGGAACCGGGAATTTGAATTTCGGCTTGGACAATGGGAAATGGGGCAACTTGTGTGGTAGGAGGGGCTTCAAATGATGCTTGAAATGAGGCCACAGGAAGGCAGACGTGCAAATTTCTGGCCTAAACGACAGCTTTCCTGCTGTGCTGAAGGTGTGCTCTCCATTCTCTTCTGACTTGAGGACAATCCTGGATTGCTCAAGGCCATTGGTGGCAGGGCAAGGATCATGTGAAGCACTATGCATTTGTGCAAAGCATTCCTCCGTCAGGTTTCCTTGTTTGTTCACAAGTTCGTTGGGGATCTTTACGTGGAATTTTCCATCCTTATCAAGCTCACCAGACCCTCTGTTCTTGAACAAGCCCTTCGCATCCTTGCAATATACTCCAACAAGGAGGCCTGCTCAAGGAAACAAGCCATGTAGGGATTACAAATTGAGGTAGAATTTTAGGACCAAGGTGCAAGAATCATTGTTACCTGAAAATGCATCTTCTGTATTGATATTTTGCTGCATGCAGTCGACGCATTCTCCACTGCCAACAACCACAACTGAAGTCTCCTTCTTCGTTGTAACATCACCCCGACAGAAGCTCACCAACATCGCCCAAAGTGCCAAAAGGGCCCATCCCCGGGCCGAAAGAGACACCATGTGGAACCCTGATATGGTCTACCAAAGGGAGAAAACTAGGCTTTCGATTCGGTTATGATGAGTATTCTCAGTCTCTTTCACTATATATTGAGACGGAGGTAAGCTGTCAACATCATCTCTCTTAAAGGCTTCCTGCGTAGCCGGATCTCATGACCTTGCAACGAAAACCAACAACACCGATATTGCTGGTAAAAGTCTATATCCCCATTAATGCACTAATCTTCCAACTGCACCTCTCCCCTTCTACCTACTTCTTCCGCCCATGAATTCATCCAACAAACCGGCACCGTAGTTTCATGAAAATGTGACGATAGTTAAATAGCCCCAGAGTAAATGCACGACCTTGCGTACAACCCACTTAGATCGAAGGCAATTTTGTACCTATAGCAGGGAGAGAGAACTCTATCTCTGATCACAATGCAATAAAATCTGAGCTAAAAATAAGTTAAAAGGGATTTTTGGGCTTTTGACCGAAAGCTTGAGTTTTTGTATCAAATGGGATTTGACAATGGACTCCCAAGTTATAGGTTGAAATTTCGGGTATGTTTGGATGAAGTGTCTAATAAAAAGATGTAATATCTACCAATTTAGACTGATTTGACACTTTTATTATTTTTAACAATTCTAACCACTCTATTTTTACATTATTACCAATATTTTAAATTAATTTTCTTATTTTTTTTTATGAAAAAAGCTTATTTTACTAACATTGTCTCTCTAATGCTTTTCTATTATCCTCTATCCAAAGCTACCTTTCGAGGGAGTGGCTACAGTTGGCACTTGGGAAATGTAATAATAGGGATCTTAAACAGAGAGCTGGAACTTTTGTATCGCAATGTTGGCTACTTAGTAATGACTTGGACCTTTGCATGTGTGCTTTATCTGTGGAGGGCTTTTGTGTAACATGTTACTCTGGTTAGAGGATGGTGGCCATGCAGTAGCAGAGAGATTATTGAATGCAGACTAGATGCAGAAGGCCAAAGTCCGTGAATGTCTTTTTGGAAAAAAGCCATTTTAAGGCAGCAGCGGTTGGGCGTATGGGACAGTTAAGGAAGCAGCTGAGGTTGTTCCCAGTAATGTCATTCATACGCCGAACGGTTGGCAACAAACACTGACTCCATTTTTTCTACTTATTGCTCTGGTAATGAAATCTTTCTCCTTCGGCCATGCGTATTCCTTTGCTTTTTGGGCGCATGCGGTACGATGTTGCGAAATTCTTGTGTCGATTGAGATGGATGTGGAAGTCCCCATCTTCTCTCATCTTCTCTCCCACGTGGTTGTCTGCGTGGACGTTGTATTTGAAAAAGGTTGTATTTTCCAATTTTTTCATAGGACGTGACATTATAATGACTTTTAATAAATTAATTTATCTTTTCTAATCATTTCTTATATTTTTAATTATTACATTTTTTTAATTTATTCAACTAATAAATTTATTCTACTAACATCGTCTTTTTGAGCGGTTAGATAGCATTGGTAATTTTTGGGGTCGTTTTGATTTTTTTTTTTTCCCCTTAAATCCAAGCAGACCATCATCCTTAGTATCACTTTTTTTTTTTCCCAATTATCTAAAACTCATATATTGTCTATTAGAAAACTATCAAAATTTGAATAATTATTAAAGAATAAATATGAATCCATTAATTTTTTTAATTAAACATAGACACCTTTAAAAACATTTCCTTTTATATGGATAAATTGTCTTAAGGGCAGAATTTGTCATTCTAAAAAAATGTAACATGTCTAAGGAAATGAAAGAAGAGGTACCCCCCATCATGAGAATTTAAGTACATATTTTAAACACACCTTTTTAATAGGCTCTTTATGAAATGCACCCAATCCAAACACGTCCTACGTACGATGTTAAGAAATTAAAGGCCTGTTTGGAATTTGGATTATAAGAAAGCTCTCTATATGGTTCTTTTGTTGAAGCCCTTCTCAACTTCTTGGGAATGTGGTCTGGGACTATTAAAGAAAAGATCAGCCATTTACTTTGTAGTTTCCTTTACGCCACTCAATACTCAATTGCTTGCAAATTTATACATCGGGTGATCTCAACACCATTCTATTTCAGTTTTCTTCGTTTCTTCCTCCTTTGCTTAGTAGGTCCGTTGCAGTAGTCTGTAGTTCCAATTTTGTATTGTGGACTCCTTATCATGATTAAAAGATCTAAACCATAATTTATTGATTCTTACAGTGGGAAATGGGGGGATGAAATTATCGTTGCAATGCTTCATTAAGCAAGTCCACCTCCCAATTAAAAAACAACACCAAGTATGTCCTTTCTTCATTTACTTGGAACCTTTATTAGGTCTTTGATTTCGGAGGAAAGATAATTTGATTAACAGGTGAAGAACCTTTAGATCTTTGAAATAAATTCCAAAGAAAAACTCATATTCTCATTAAATCCAATTCCAACATCCTTGTAAGTATCATTTAATTAATTAAAAAATCAGAAATTATTTTAATCACAAGTCTATGCAGACCACAATGCTCCCTGACAAAAATTTAAGACAATTTTATGAATTTGCATCTACTGTAGCTCACCCAAATATCTAATGAAGACAATTTTTAATATTACAGAAATACATGCGGAAATAAGTATAGTGAACTCATTTAATGGGGCTAATCTTAGCTATCCAATTCGCATGGTTTTTAGAATGATAAAAATGTGCACAAAAATATAATTAACTACTTAGATCTTACTAAAGTATTAATCTACTAAATTAGTAAAAGGGTTTCATCATGAAATTGGTTGTACTGAAAAATTTTCCCAAGGGCTTGATTAGCAACATAGAATGAAAACAATGGAAATTGACTTCCAAATTTCCAAACCTGAAGCCTCCTTATGCAATTGCTAAGATCAAGCTTCAAGCTGTCATGCGTTTTCAATCAATTTCGCCCTAACACAATTTGGCCCAATTTTGTGTGCCATCCTCTCCATCAACGAGTGTGACGCAAGTTTGTGTGTCGATTTCCAACCGCAATTGCCCAGCTCATCCACGAAATATAGATGCTAACATTTGAGATTGGCCCATCAATTGAAGAGGGAAAAAAGAAGAAAAAGAAAATCCCTTCCTCAACTGAAACTTCTCATCCCATGCAATCCATTTCAATTTTTTAGTAATCGAAATGATTCCATTATTTGGGATTTCTCGTCCTTTCTCTGTTCGAAACCCCAAACAAACCAAATCCCTAAACAAGAAATATATAATAATTTTATCATTATTTAAATAAAAACAATCATGAAAAGGAAAGATTAAAAAACCAACAAGCAAGAAGAGAAAAAGATTAAAAAAACTATGTAGAGATTAGTGGAAAAAGGTAGCATGCATCGGAGTCATGGAAGATGAACAACACTGCCTGCGTCAAACAAGCTTCTCACATTTTCTATTCAGATTCGTCACTTGCATGCCTCGATGCATCCAAAAACAGACCAAAACACACACAAAAATCGTTATCCCAAACCATTTCTGCATCAGGAAGAAATAAGAGACAGAGCGAGCAGCCCAGCAGAGATTGATGGAGAGTCTTCTGATAAAAGTCCACTTTATAGGCAGCGAAGGAGAGCCCTAATCATCAAAGGAAGGCTTTTATGCTCCGGCAGAGCATGTGATGGTTGATACTCAACCATTGAGTATTTGGGCAGTCTTCACTCTTCACATAATTAATCCAAGCAAACCATTCATATTCTTCTATAAAAGTAAATTATGGAATGTATCCTGGGGCAGTGCCAAATGTCAATCTTTGGTGGAATTCAAATTCCCGTTGTCTGGATCATAGCATATGATCCAGGCCTTCATGGGCTCTAGTGGGTTGTTTTGGACCCGGCCCAAAACTGGATTTCAGCCCAAATCTCCACTTGAACATGTTGACTTGGTTCAAACTTAACGAGCATGACGAGCACAAAACTTAGGGAGCTTTTTGTCTACTAGCAAACTAATCAAACCACTTCGAATGGGCTCTCGGGCTCTCTCGGTCGGTAGAGAAGGGGCTGTGGGGAACGAAGCTCTCTTCCTTTTCCTGGCTCAATTGAGTTGAAGAGCGCACTCGACTGAGTCGTCAATAATCCAGCTCAACTAAGCCGAAGGGTGCACTCAGTTAGAGTCATCGAAATTCCAACTCAACAAGTCCAAGGACGGACTCAACCAAGTCATCGACTTCTTAGTTCAATGGAGCCGACGTCAACACCATAGCTCAACTGAGCAGTTTAAGAAAAGATTGGTTTAACAGTGAAGTCAGCCACCATCAGTGATAATAAATTGAGAATGAATCAAATAAAAGTATGGTATAGATAAAAGGGAAAAATAAAATAGATGAAATCAGAAGTCTCACATAATCTAGCTGGATTCGCTCTGCGGATAACCTAGCCACCTCCTTTTTCACATCCTCATACGACTGTAGAATTCAAATCAATCATCCAAACATTAAAAACAAACAAGAATAACAGAGCACAAGGCGTACAAAGTCAAAAAAAAAAAAAAAAAAAAAAGAACCAAAGCCGAGAAAAAGGAATTTTACATAAAATCCCTTCCCTTCCTTCTCCGAAAAACAAACTCGAAAAAGGAAACAGATCGATAGGCCCAAAACTGTAGTTCCCGGTTGAAGACGACATAGAAATCAAAACCGGATGAGACCCACTCGGCTAAAACCGCATCATAAAAAGAAAAAAAACCCAAAAAGAAATCCCAAAACAACGGCATTGACAAGGAACAGAAGACCCACCTTCTTTTTGGAATCCCTTTTTCTAGAAATCTTGCGCCTCGAATCTTCACCGCCATCGCCGGGGGAGAAGGAGAGAGGAGTGGCAGGATTCGCAGCCTCCGTCTTCGAATGGGCTCTCTCGCTCGGGAGAGAAGGGGCCGCGGGGAATGAAGATCTCTTCCTTTTCCTGCCCCAGCTAAATGTCGGAAGGAGATCTGAAGGGCTCACGAAGCTTGGGCAGCTCCAGTAGGATTTCAGCAACTCGACGCTCTTCCTCAGTAAGCATTCCACCTCGATGTTGTACGAACGTCGACATCTCCGTGCAGAGCGCTGCAGCGGGCTCTAGAGCGCCGGGTGTTGGATTCTGTAGGACGAGAGTAGCGACTCTTCCCCCTTTTCTTCTGCCTCCACTCTCTCGACATTTGTACAACGCAAATCCATGGCAAGTTCGCGGCTGTACGCCACGTGGAAGGTAGATGAAGGTGGGTCGCGATTCTACTCTAGGGTTTATGTGGATTTCGAATTTGCATACAACTACACTTGCTACGCAGTTTCCCAAAATCGGCTCGGGATGTGGGACCCAAATGCAGTGAAAAATTCCCTGAAATCTTCCATTCCCTAGAAGCACAACACCACCTGGATGATCGGAGGAAATTGAGACCGTAGCTAGCCATGCAACACCTTCCCACAAGTCTATCTATCTTGGGAGATCTTGACCGTTATTTTTTCTTTGATTGATTTTTAATGGGGCACGAAATAATTTCTTTTATGGACGGTTAATATTTTTTCCTTGCCTTGTTGATTGATAAATGGCTATTTATTGGAGGATTTGCATTGTTATGCTCTGGGCAACACATGCATGAGGAGCACGTAAGGTTTAGATTGCCGGAAAATAGGCACGAATCGTATGGCTGTAAACACGAGCTAAGTTGTGCGGAAATGGCGCGGTCACGTAGTTTCATTCATCCTGACCATTGATATCTGGACACGAGATGGGGTGGGGCTATTTTATCCCCTTCGCTTTCGCGATGGAGGGTAGCTTCGGTTGGATCAAACGTACGCTGCGATTCATGTCTGTGATGCAGACCCAGTCTCAGCCAGGTTGACCTGCGAATGAAATGGGTGCTGCTGGACTTTATTATAATATATGTTACCATTGAGAAGATCACATATTTAACTTATATATATGTGTGTTAATTTTATCTCTCCTTTAGTACATGCGAGATATACCCATCAATTAAAGTTTAAATTGAGCCTGGCATGAATTTCGATTTGTTCCCTCACATACTTATATTATTCACCTAAAAATTGGAAAATATTAGTTGCCAATTTACATAGCAATGAGATCATAGAAAATTTTATTACTTGGGTATTTTGTATTAATTGAATGATTTAAATGAGTACCGTACAAGCAAATGTAAAGGAGTTTATTATTTCTTTTCTAGATATCATGGGCTTTTATATTTTTTTTCCTTGTAGATTATACACCTAATAAATTAATTGAGATACTGAATGAGATTGAAAAAAGAAAAGATAAATTTTATTGCATATCATATTTTACTAGTTTAATATACTGTTGTTGTTTTATGTATAATTTCTTCATTATTAAAATTTTTCTATCAAGTTACACAAAGGTACCAATTTCCTATGCATTTATGAAGCTATTAAGAAAAGATAAAACAATTTAAAGAATATCTACCATATGGTCAAGAAAGAATTTATTAAAAATTGAAAGTGACTGAAAAAAGATAATTTTATTTCATACTAAATTTTACTAGTTGAATATGTTTTTATATTTTTATTTATAATTTCTTAAGCATTATAATTTTTATACCAAGTTTTCACATTTTTATCAATTCTTAAGGGATTTATAAAATTAGTATAAGAGGACTGAATGCTCAAAAAGATTAAAAATAAAATCTAAAGAAATGGTTGTTACCATGGAATATGAATGTGGAATGGACTCTCACCATAATGGTGTTGCAAATTAATGTGCGAGGTATTATTAAAAGGGGAAGATTGGATTTATTTTATCAATTTTTATAATAAATTTTAAGGATTTTTTGAAAAAATATCTATATGATTTCATCAATATTATAAATATATCCCTTAGTTTAAAAAATTATAAATATACCCATAGGATTTGACATAAGCTGTGGGAATATCTATATGATAAGAGTTTATCCAATCAGCTAAAAAAATTTAAAATACTTAAAATACTCTTAAACAAGGGGGATATATTTTAATATCAATAAAATTACATAGTTGCATTTGTGAAAATCCTAATATGTATATGTATATGTGTATTGTTATTATTATTATAAATTATAACTCCAAAGACCTTTAAGTTAAAAAAAATTCATGCATCAAGGATAAATTTATTCTATGGCTTAATCTTCATGATTGAGATCAATGGTTTCATGCTTAGTCTTCTTAGAAAACATTTGGCTTGTTTCTACCTTAGTTGATGCTATGACAATTTTCAAAAAAAAAAAAAAGATAATTCAATTTCCTTCTAAATCCCATTCGAAATCGTAAAAACAGATCTTTTCTACCGTCGCGGTGCCCTTGGAAAACTAGAAAATAAAGGATTAATTTTTTGCTCTATTCCATTAAAGACCATGAAAACAGGGCGAGTAGTCATTGCATTTCTCCATCTAACCCATGAGATACTAGAGTGGGGCACTTCTGTGTTTAACTATCGAGATGCTTTGAGTAGGGGTACTTCTCCATTTAACCCATGAGATACCTAAAGTGAATGGCTTTTGATGTTCAACCTGTTAGAAATCAAGCAATCCACTAAGCTAAGAACTTTGGCCGTTAGGCAAAGCCATGATAGTCAATTATGATGTTGACGCTCTCCATTTAACCTGTAAGACTTAAAGACTGTTAGTTTCCGCCATTTAACTCGTGAAAAACCGCATAGCCATATGAGCCAAAGGCTTGGCAGTCGCATGGTTGGTCTGCTTATAAAGCTAGCGATCTTTATTGTTTAACGCCGGAAAGATCATAAACTCAGTGACCTTTTTGTGATGTTGGCATTCTTAATCTTCCCACGAGAAACCTAGCAAGAACAGTGTGATCCTTGCCGTTTAACTCATGAAAGATCACAAAGCCAAGCCGTATTAAGGGTGTTGTGTGTGCTTGGATCAGAGGCTTTGCAATAATAGCTTGATCCGTTAAAAAGGTGTTGATATTCTTGATTGCCCCAAAGGGCAATGGCAAGAAGCGGGTGATTTCTCTCATTTCTTAACCCATGAGAAATTAAACAGATGGGATAGATCTTGGAAAAGCATATCAACGGTCAAAATCCTACAAAATAAAGCCTATAGATGCAACGTCTGAGATCTAATCCATGGAAGAAGCAGATTTCTGCAGCTTTGATTCATGAAAGAGATGAATCTTTGAAAAGACAGGTCAACCGGCAATATCTGCATTATCAAGCCTTATGGGGGCAGCACATCAGTTCGACCTATGAAATGACCCATTTTAAGAGCTTTAATCTGTAAAAAGAGGTGGATTTATGAAATGTTCAACAGTGGATTTATGAAATGTTCAACCGCAAGATGAATGGGCCACACCAAGATCTATTCCGGCAATTAATGGGCTCAACCAAAGAATCAACAATCCACAAACTGATGAGAGAGAGAGAGAGAGAGAGAGAGAGAGAGAGAGAGAGAGAGAGAGAGAGAGAGAGAGAGAGAGAGAGAGAG